>JAJHUR010075136.1:0-12124 GCA_027495735.1 Lutjanus campechanus | reverse complement strand
AAAAAATAAAAAATAAAAACTGAAAGAGATGCACACCAACTGTTAAGGGACTGCATTGAAGTGGACAGTTGTGAGTGTACTCTAGTCTCAGCCAGTATAAGTGTGTTGTATCTGACTCTTTTGTTTCAGTATCACTTAAATAGACATATCATCATGTCTCTGTTGTCACATGACCACACAATTACAAAACACCTGCACTTTTTAGGATTCATCCACACTTACTGCAATTTGCTTTGGGTAAAAGCTTCAGCTAAATCAATGTAATGTGAACAGATGCTTGATCAAATTGCAATTTTATGCCACTATGAAGCCTCATTAAGTAGCGCAGTTTTTAATCAAACTCAGACTCTTCACTTTTGACATTTCTGAAAGTTTTGCAACCTGTAATCTTTTGTTGATAATTAACTTTGAGTCTTTGAGTTTTAGAAAGCCCCAAAATTTGCATTTCAATAACTGTTGACTTTAAGCCGTGAACCTGATTTATCAGTATCAGGCTGGTTGAATATGAAATGCTTGCAATTTAAAAAATATTAAATTACTAGCCATTATTCAGTTTAATGGGCTTATTCAAGAGTTTTTGAAGTGTTACTTTTGAGGGATTCTAAAACTCAAAGTTTCAAAGATTATCTAAAGAAGAAAAAATAATTTGTTTCAACAAATATTATTAGTTGGTAAAACTTTGAATAATAACTTTTTCAGTTTTGCCCTGTTTTGCCCCAAGTCGTCTGTGCAAACAACTTATTACAACCCATATTTATGTTTATTGTCAGGCAGCAATCTCTAGTGGCTTTAGTACTTAATTAAGTAGCAACAAAGTCAGTATAGGGAGGAGGTCAGGGTGGGTGGAGGTGTTAAACATACCCAGATTTTCACCCAGGAGACTGCAGTTCTCAAGTCCTGTGTGAAACCAAAACTCATTATTGACTTGTTTTAACTTAGAATTAAATTAAGGGATGTACAGGATTACTGCCATTAAATAGCAACTTGTTAGGTTACAGCATACTGAGAAAAAATACCTTTGTGTTAATAGCAATGAAACAGCATTACATCGAGCTATTGTGTAAAAATTACAAGTACAATTCCCTGTGACTAACGTGATGGTCTTCACTTTGCTTCGATGAGAAAGGTGTAATGCTGACTTAACATAATACACTGAAATACCACAACGAGTGGAACACCAGCACATTCCAATAAACAGGCATTTTTCACAGAGGACATGTTCACTTGTCACTGTAGCGCAGGTATAAATAAAAGAAAAATGATGTCGTGCTATTGTACATGCTGGCTCACTGTCACATGCTCACGGCTTAACAGGACACTTGAATAGAACAGAGCCATTGTTCTTGTTATTATAGCATCACCCGTGTTTTCCCTATTATGACGAGTTAAAATGACTGCCGTGAAAAAGGCCGTGTGTGCTGTATGAGATTGTGTACGAGTCTGAGTAATTAATCATGTATGAGTGATTATTTTTTGCACAAAGGGATGGTGACATTTGGTGACACTCAAGTCTTAGACTACAAATGTATCTGACGGATATTTTTAGAAATCTGAGTGAAGAAGAGGCAACGAAAAAGGGGCTTCGATGAGGACGGCTAAAATATTATCCTCCTGCTTTCAACATCTGCCATCACTGCAAACAACCACAGAGGCGACTCAGGAAATAGTTAACAGTGAAACCAGTTGAAGCATAACACTGTTGCCCCTCCCCACCGCCGTTACTCCCTCCTTCCCATAGCTGATGTCTTGTCTGTCAGATTTGACAGATTCACAGCATCTTGTCGTGAATGTCACGCAGGCTTTTAATAGCCAGTGCTAATTTACATTGTCTTTTCACCTTGCTCCATTCTGGACTGATTCTGATGTTGCAGTTACAGTTGGTATGGATGCACATGGTTAGGTTTTGGATAACGTGGCAGAGGATTTGAGCAAAGCAGCTGGCTTTCAATTCTCTCTGCTGGAGAATGCCTGCTATCTCTGTTTGTATCCCACTGTGTGATTTAGGTTTTAAAGTCGGCATATCTTGCTAATGCACCTTAAATGATGCCCCACGTCTGTGATTTCAACTCATTTATTTCCTCCTTATCAACCTAAACGCTGATGGATGAAGATTCATTTTGCCTTAATCTTACAAAAGGCCAAAAAGGAACTATGCTGCGTTCACTGTCTGACATTTCACAATAGAGAATTTTGTCAGAAAAAAAAAAAAAAACTAAATAAAAAGTGACAAATGCTTTCAGCTATTTCCCAGGAGAATACCGTATGGCTTCCAAACAAAACATGATGCACATTTTTCTTCCCTCCAGACACTTGTAATCAAGTAGCAACATCTGAGCAGGTGTCTACGTGAATGCATTTGTTTTAGAAGATACGAATTAGATTTGCATTTCTGCACTTGAAATGCACCTTATGATGCCTGTCACGTCTTTGCATACATGGCGGCAGAGTGAGTGCTTTGTGTATTACATATATGTTCTGTAGGTGGCTAATTAAGTCATATGGACAATAGTGGGATTCATCTCATAACAGGTTGTTTGATTGGTGTTGCATTCATATGTGTGGACACTTAGTATGTACATGCTGTTTTGTTTGAGATGAAGGTTTGATTGTCAGTTCTCTCTTCGGGAGTTTGAATGTTCTGCCTCAGTTCTCGCGCACGTGCAAGTCTGCTGATTTGGATATTTTAATAGTGAATTTTATTACATCAAAACTAAGTTAAACCAGACACCATGTATTCACTTTACATGGTGCTAAAACTAACGCTGAATTATGTTAAATGTATCCTGTTTTGATACTGTTCCGAATTCACTATTATTTATTGGGATTTCCATTTGCTTTTATAACACTAAACCATGGCGAAAGTTGAATTATTCACCTTTAAAGATTTTTTATATCATGATTGATATTTCTAAAAACAATGCACATCACATGTCAGTCAGTCTTATTTCAGAGTTTTATTTCAGCAGCATTGTTTTTGAAGTTTTGCATTTGGCTGTTTGTGCTCATCAGGCTATTGCTATCAGAATAATAAATAAGACAATAGATAAGCTTTTAGGCACAGCACATATGAGAGTTTTGACCCTTTGGGGTTACCGTAGCTGTTCAGTGTGGAGCGTTGAAGCCAGAGTAGCGGATTGAATTAGCAATTGTGATGTCAGCAGCTAACAGTAAAATGGATCTGTTTGTTGAGATACTATTACTGTCATTGTAATGCTAATTTACATTACTAGAAATTTCCATTATATGTTAGCATCAAGCTAACAGACTAAGCGCTAGTTAATTATATCAGGAAAAAATAGATTCAGGAATTGTGAAAAACAAGATTCACGATATTTAAGAGAATCAATTTTTATCTCCCACCTTTACTGTTTATGAGTCGTAAGAAATCATTCCTAATCTTTTAGAAGGAGTAGATGTTTATAAATTGAGCAAAATGTTAATGAAGTTTGGAAAGTAGTAAAGCTGGAAGTGATCAAACTTTAACTTCAGAGTGTGTACTTTGTGGGCTTTTGTTTTTCGGGTTAGTGGGCTCAGCTTTACAATTGACAGTTATAAACAGCTGTACAACTTACACTGTAGGGCTTCTTGTCACTTGTCGTTGTCAAAATATAATATTGAGCTTGTCTTGCTCTCCTGTTCAGTGTCCCTGCAGCCTGCAGGCAAACTGAGCTTTGAGTCTGGAGCTGGGGGAAACAATTTGCTCCAATATTTTGAATTTGGACTGTAGCACCCATTTTTGAATGCTGGTACATATTTCCCCTGTCAAAGGGCTGTTTAAATATAATAAATAATAAAAGTTCAAATAAAACAACTACATCAAAAACATTGTTTTAATGATGATGGAATATAATAGCTAAGAATATAGTATCTGCCGTTATGTGTTTTTCTTGTATTTCTTTTAGTATTTTGTTCACGTGTGTGTAGTAGAAGAAGTCTTGCATTAATAAAAAGTGAGAAGACAGACTGGTGACCTGCTGTTTTGCCCTGTTGTATCTCCTTGCACACTGCCCTGTGCATCATGGGATATGGCTACTTGCTCAGCTACCTTAATCAAAGGTGTTAGAAAGGCATGTGGAAATTGAAATGCCTCAGTCATGTTAAGCCTTAATGATATACCAAGATGAAAATTTCCTCCAAGTAGAAATCTTAGTGCCCAGGAGTCACAGAGATCCCTGAGCCCTGCAGGGCGCCATGGTGTGAAGTTACTGCACCGGCTAATGAAGTGCGGCACTGTGCTGCTCAGCTATTTTCATGACTATTTATAGCTATTTAGCCATACCTATTATTATTACTACATACATACATAAATGCATATACCACAACTACAGCAATCATGATAGAAATGAGAGTTGGTTTGTACAGTATGTTTTCATATCTATGTTTAATGGAATCTGATATAAATTGCAGTTATAAAACAGTTTATTTTTCTGTACAGTAACAAGCTGATTTAACCTTGATTATGCTCTGCAGAAAATATTGAAGTACATTTATTCAACTGTGCTTAATGGCCAGTTTGTAAGGTTGACTATAGGGCAGAAATGGAATATAACATTCATAGGTATGTTTACACCTGAAAATAAGAATTACTGTGTTTTCATTACCTTAGAATGAGCTGTTTAGGTTGTGTGTTCCACGGAGGCCGTGCTTTTTCTACAGTAGCCCAGAGCAGACAAACCAAACACTTGATCTCCATACACCCTTGAAGTGAGAGTGAGACAAGGTGTTTGCAATTTGCAAGCTCACCGCTAGATGCTACTAAATCCTATTCAGTGGTCCTTTATATATTATATAAATAATATAATATATGTAATATATTATATATATTTCATAATAATAAATACTTTGATATCAACTGTTGATGTCTTGTAAACTCTTCAGTTCTCTTCAGCTTTATTTTTTTTTTTTTTTAGCATCTTTTAGCCCAGTGTTGTGGTTTTATGTCCCACAACTTTACAGTTTAAATTAAGTCTCTCATCAACCTCATTTGCAGTCATAGTACGCAGCTGTTTTCACCGTTCAAGCTGTAATAAACATTCTTAAACACAAACACATTTCCTGCCAAGCACCAAACAGCAGACCAACAAAGTTACTGGTGATAATAGTGTGTTTAGCAGCTAAAGAACCAGGTATTTTTTTCTCAGCACTTGGTAGAGACCAACACAGAGTAAATATGGGACTCACATTCCCTGGGGTGGACAAAAAAAAAACCCTCCAAATGAATGCTAATGTTGCTCAGTGTCTGCTAGATGTGGAAATAGGTAACTGTTGAAAAACAAGTTTGTCAGAACAGCTTTTAAGATGTGCTAATAACATCAGCATGTTATCTGCCTTCTGAGTTGCCAGTTAACAGTTAACTAATAACAATGACAATATCAATAACTATTTATAATAATGAGCACATTGTGCAGCTAATACTGGTGTTAAAGCTGGGAGACCAAAACAACATATTTTACATTGTGCCGCTTTAAAGTGTTTTGTGTATTTTTAAATGGAAACTCACTCAACAATTAGGAATCATCAGTGACATAGGTTAGACTTACTTCCCACTCCTCCCCACTTGGGATTTAGCAGAATCAGAAATACTTTATTAATCCCTTGGGGAAAATTGGTTATTAGTAAAATTAGTATTAAATTATATGCAGCAACATCATCATGCAGAAACCTGTCAGGCTACTGCAGAAAACCATTTTGGAGGGGCTTGGAAAAATATCAGATATACTTTAACCAGTTTGATTGTTTATATTTGAATACATCTGAGAAGCTACAGAATGTTATAAAAATCACCAAGTGCAACAATCTCTGCTTGTAATTTAATATATTTACATTGTGGCACTGCTACTTTTACTTAAAGGTCCAGTGTGTAGGACTTATGGGGATGTATTGGCAGAATATGGCAGACATGGCATATAATATTTATAAGTATGTTTTCATTAGTGTATAATCACCTTAAAATTAGAAGCGTTGTGTTTTTGTTACCTTAGAATTATTAGGTCCTGTTGCACTGGCATTTCACGTTTTCCCACGTGCTTGGAAGGGGAGGGCGAGACGAGGTGTTTGCAATCTGCAAACTCACCACCAGATGCCACTCAGTCTTACACACTGGTCCTTTAAATAAAAGTCTAGAATATGTTTTTTCCACCACTGCTTTACCATTTGTGGACATGATTGAAATACTTAGGCTCGGGGGATGTCAAATTATTGACTGAAGACACAATAGTTAAAAATGTCAATATGCCTGAAAGCCAATAAGTCTTTCCACGTGGAGCGAGGAGGGGAAATAAAAACTGCAAGATAAAGAGATGGTTATCTGGCCTATGGGATCCCTGCTTGAGCAATCAGTTTGTTTAGCTTGAGCCTGCTATTGTGCAACATGGCTTCTGCAGGAGGAGATGAGATGTATAATGTGGAAATCCACCAGAGGATAATCCTGTATCAGCGTCAGCAGCCATCTATGGATGCCGTACTCTGTAGACTGTGGCATGGTTTGATGCACTCCTGCGCACATTCGGCAATTCACTCTCATTTTCGTTTGCACACACCCATCAATCTTTGGGAATTTACACAACTGAAGGCTGCACGGGTCCTTGCCCGACACGTGCTGCATGAACAATGTCTAGGAAATTGGCAAGATTCTCATTTCTGCTCTCATACATAGAGGGAACAAAAGGATGCCTTACGCAGTGGTACAGTGTGTCATTACACTGCTGCTCAGGATGTAGGATGCTCATTGTGCACCATCTCATCTAACTATGTAGGCTTAATTATAGTGACACAGTGAATGCATTGCAATTACAGGACTATAGGTGTACTGTTATTGGAAAGTGGTTCCTCTTTTTATTTGATCACAGACTGGGTAATCTAGAACATTAGGCTGTAATTGAATCAGTCATGAATGCACAAGGCCTGTGTAACTTTATTATATCTGATCTAGCCTCATCTCCACTCACCGGGCTCTCTATTTGTTACCATTTACCAGCAATTGTTATCTGATAATGAAGACTACTCATGCAATACGATACCCAGCCAGCAAACGTTCAGATATAGAATACCTGCGCAATAATGGCAACTTAAGTGCACTTGTAATAAGCTGGAGTTGCTCTGTCTGTATATAATAGAATCATAACGAAAAATAGCAATTTGAAAACCCTTCAATCAATAGTATATCTGATTATGTACAGTGTCTGAGATATTCATGTTTTTTATTTCTGTCATTTACCTGGTGGCTTTCCAGAAAGACCATTTAGGCAATATATTAATTTTTGTGTAAGCATGATGTAGCAGTTCTCCACAACTGACTGGGTTACTTTGCAGTTAAGTGTTCATCACAATAAACTATTTCGAGGCAGATTCATGGATGAGTCACGTCTGATGAGGTGAAACTTGGGTGGGCGTGTGGGGTGTTGTACAATTTCAAACATATTTGATTTCCTTTGATTTCAGGCTAAATCTGGGCTAGTTTTTTGTAGTTCAGTCAGTAGTAGTTTCACACAGGCAGATCTCCGCAGTGCTGGAGAGCGGTCTGGCTGCACACATGATCATTCTGCTATCTGGGAAAAAAACACTCCGGCTTGTTTGTATTTCTTTAAAACAGTCACAATCAATAACAGTCATCATGAGCGGTGCGAATCCCAGGATGCAGCGATGATGCACTTGCAAAATAGTGCCAGGTAACTTGTTTTAGTGGTACATTTACTCATGGAAAGGTGGGCCTTGCCATTAAAATGGTTAAATCCCCCCACAAAAAGTAAATGCTACTAGCTTGTTTATGTTCATGCAATTAGCCGCCAGGTTAGGGGTTTGGGTATCTTGCCATTTGCTAGCTCTGAGGTTGTTGTTGTTTCCCGTAGCAACACTATAGTTTGAAAACTGTAATATCTGTCCATTCTTATTCCCAAGACACTGATTTGTCACGCCTCACATGACTTGCACCATGTGTGACCTTTCGTCTTGCAACTTGCTTCACTTATGTCTTGTGAAGTAAGTAATGTAATGTACTTATTGTAACACAAACCATGACCTTTTCCTAAACATAACCAAGCAGCTTTGGTGCCTAAACCTAACTGAACTGCACCAAATCAGACTACAGATGCCAAAGGGTACCTTATGCATCAATATGTAACACTGAGGGGCATGACAAATGAGCATCGGTATTTGACGAGTTGGGATGAGAACGAGTTGATAACATGAAGACAGTGGAAGGAGAGGAGAATGTTGCTTGAAATAGACGGCCAGTTGTGGACTTATACCCACAGTCTACATCCGGTGAGTCAGTCTAATTCAGTAGTCAGTTCTCTATTCCAGATGCTAACCCTATGACGCATTGATGTACAATTTTATATGGAAGATTACCTTCATGTGAAGTGGTATAAATGACACTGGTGTCAGTCATACTTTTCCTCACTGCAGGGGACACATATTTATTGTATAAGTCACTAAAGTCCTATTCGCACTGGGCAAGTATTACCTGGGGACTTCTAGTACAGTAAGTAGTAATAATTGCGGATATGTGATCTTCATGTGAATCTGCCACATCTGTAATTTGTTAAATAAAAATTCAAATTACCATAATTCACCTATCACAGCTGACATGTGATGATATTAGTCCCATGGGTGTGGGATTCTCTGTGATTTGGGCTCGTAATTTCTTAAACATCTTCGGTTGTCTGAAAACAGAAAACAGATGTTTAAAATTTGATCACGGCTCACAATATGATGAGTCAACAGCTGTGCAGTGAGATCGGCTATATTGACTTTTAAAAATGAGTGATGATGACAGAGAAGGTTAGAAGCAACGAAAGTTTGCCATATTCAAGTGCAGCCAAAAAGCGTTTGTTACTCGATCTAAATGAGCTGCCAATGTCTTTATGCTCTTAACAGATGCAGTAAGTGGACAAAACAACTCTGGCATATATTATTTATGTGGCTGCTGAAGAACAGACGCTGAAATGCTGATGTTAGGCAGAACCTTGAGATTATATCTGGGGGGATAATGTCAGTAAATTCAAGTTAAGTACAGACTTTTCTCATGCTGGTGGGGTATGACAATTTCAATATTAGTTACAGACCGTTTACATCACACTTGATGTCATTTAGTCTTTTTTAAAGAAGAACTTGAAAATGTAAATAACTTTACAAATGAAGACTTGACAGTCAAACATGGCATAGCCATCAGAGCTTTTTTTTTATGTTTAAATGGACCCCTGGTAATACCAGTCCCGTGTGAATAGGGCTTTATAATGTAAATATTAACGGGCAGGATCAATTAGAGCCAACACAGTGAGGTGAGAGTGGCTTAGAGAGGACAACTTTTGCACATAAGAGTCAGGGATCGAGATTTAGTTTTATCTGTCAAGTACTGTTGATCATACAGTAGATGAGTCTTACCCAGTATTCCAGATGTGTTGCTGGTGCTTGATCAAAAAAGCTTCTTTTTTTTTCATACTTTAAATAAGTCATTCTGGCTTTGAAGTTCTGGAAATTGATGATAAAAACTTCACTTGAATAATTCATTGGCGCTATCAAGATTGCTTCTCTTTGCTCTTTGTGCAGATTAATTAAAATAACAAACGTACTGAAAATAGTATTTATTAAAAAACAAACTTTTTATTAAACAACGTCAAATGTAAAACCTTGACTTTTCCTTCACAGTCTGCTGTGTAGCCACCTATAGTTCATGGTGAACAGATTTTAATGCAGATGGTGAAAACACCCCATCAAAGCTGAAACCTTGGCCCACTCTTCAAAGAAAAACAAGACTGTAAATTTGCCTTGAAAATACAACACGGTGTGTTTCAGTCGTTGCTCTGTTTATGTCACAAAACAAGTCCCCGAGATGCGTTTTACTCCCCGGCCCGGAAAGAAGCCGCTGACACAGTGAAAGATGAGGGTATGAGACAGAATCACATCAGCAGGGGAACATGCTTTCGGTTCAGGTGGGTGAAATAGAGGATGATGCAACCACTCAAAAAACTCTCCAATATTCTTCCCACACGCAGCTTCTCATAAAAAAGTGTTTTTACTTGTTGGAAAGTGAATCACTGATCAGTGTATAGTCTGAGCTGTTGAGTCTATGGAAGAATAAAGGAGTATATTTGAAAAACATCCATGAATATATAAGAATAAAAAAAAAAGCACACGTATCTTTAGACTTAATTTGGCAATGTACCCTTCACAGATTCATTCAGATTCTGCCTTTCTAACAAAAAGGATGTCAGAGCTCTCATAGCGCATGATAATAAGATATTAGGGTGTAAGAGGGAACACTCAAGCACAGAATAGGAATCAATGCATAAAGAAAGTACAGCCTGTTTTTGCACTCACCGTGTGGAGGGAAAGTGATGATTTTTTATCTTTTCAAGCCTCAAGAACTTGATTCGGATCTGTGACTCGATACGTGCGCAACTGTTGTGGAAGAAGGAAAAGAGGAATAATTTACAGGATACCAGCATTTTTTCTGACGGATAATGCAATGTGGAAACTAAAAACAACAATCCGTGATGGCGCAGGTGTTGTCTTGGCAATCCTTCGTCGGCAGTGATAATAATAGTAATTTGGGTTTGTGATATGTCTCTTTTCATATCAGCTAAATGTGTTTTAAGCTTAATTATGAGTTTTGAGGTTGTGTTTATATGCATCAACAACTTAATTCTGTTTTTGACAACTAGATGCCCGGATGATGTGACTGCATTAAAAGGCGGCGTGTTGTCAGTGCTCTTGTACAGTCGCAACTAAAACGGAGCTGAAGCTCTGCATGCATTTAATAAAAACTGAATGTCATAACATTTATGTGAAATAGAGTCGTAAAGTGCCTATCCCTTTAATGAGAGGACATGCCCCCTTTCACAGTGGAAGGGATTATGTGAATATGCCAATGTTAGCTGTTTATCTACATCAGTGTATATGTTGGCAGATAAATAGTTAGAAATTGCAGTACAGAAATGCCACACTATGTTACATAGTTCGTCAACTAGACAACAAATGTAAGGGATTTTTATCAAGATGATTTATGCGTGTCATGTGTTTATACTTAAAAAAGTACAATTAAACGATATATTGTTTTTGGAACTCCCAAATAGCAATATCAGAAGTGAAGGTACTGTATCTGCAATGCTATTTCTGTACAGTTGTTCATCTTGGCTGCCACTGGGTTGGATTATCCATGAAATCAGATAAAACAAGCCCGTGTTTACATTTTCCCAGGCAAAGTTACGGTTCATTGTGCATTAGCTAGTTAAAAGGAGGAGGGAGGAGTTATTTATTGAGGTAATTTTATTTATGACGTTATATTTTGTGGTTATTGTGGTGGAAACTCATCGGCTTTTGTTCATACTGCCCTCTAAAATCAACAAAATATGAAGGTTATGTTAGAGTAGCTTTAAGTAGCTCGTGGTAAGGTTCTTTTTTTGAATACGTGCTGTGTGACACTTAGTTATCAAACATCAATCAAGTCTAAAAAATGCAAATCAGTAGTTGACTTCCTCTGTCAATATCGAGTAATACTAATGTTTCACAAGAGGCACTTCATAGCTCTGTTGGGTGATGCTTTTAATTTTCCCAAATTTGTTTTTTTTTTCTCCTAATTAACAAAAATTGCTTTTAAATGTTCACTCTGTGTTTACTCTGCTGAAATGTGGCACCTGGCTGCCTGCCCCAGCTGTTAATGTGAGGCTTCCACCTCAGTTGAGAGGAGAGATATGCACACATACCTGCATCACACGGGGATAATGGCTCCCCTGCTCCCTCACCGAGCACCCAGAGTCTCTTTTCCTTCAAACCAGCTGATTAAATCCAGTTTAATAAAACCCTACATTTCACAGCACAAATCTGATAAAGTACATACAATTTTAACTGATACTGTAACCTAGACTGGGTGGCACCAACAAAGATGAATTTTAAAATCTGATTAAATCATGGTTTACCAGTAAATTACGTTGCACCAAACTTTAAAACTATCATAAAAATAAGAAAGATTAAATTTGAACCTCTCTTTAACCCTCAGTTTAGTCTTAAATCTAAACCTAGATCAAGTTGAATTCTGTTGCACCAAAATTTTAAACTCCAGCTTAAACTGTGATCCAGTATCAACTTTAAACACACACTTGAGTAGGTTTGAAAAACGTTTAAA
>JAJHUR010075134.1:0-16565 GCA_027495735.1 Lutjanus campechanus | reverse complement strand
GAGTAATATGGAATAAACCTACATATTTTGCCATTGAAAATATCTATATAATAATTGGTTAAGTCAAAATGTGTTTTCCATATCAATAAATGCACTCATGTTGAAATAAATCGACATTGTGAAGCAACCCTCACTTGCACTGAATTGGAAATATTTGAGAAAAACACACTGAATTACAAGGCTTTACAGAGCAGTGCGCTATTGCAGACTTAACATGTAGCCTATTTACTATGATTTTAATAATAATAGGTCATGATTTGAAGTGGGCCGGTCTGAGGCCTGAAACTCCAGGGCTGAAATTGAGTCCCACTCCGGCCCTGTGACTCAGCATCAGCAACCCTATATAATCCTTAAAAACAGGCTCTGCTACTTCCATACCCTAATTTGTTCTTTTTAACCACTGCAAAGTTAAAAATAATCCTTTAAATTATTTCAACAGTGTTGAACATGCATGCACATTTAAACAATGCTGGGCACTTGGGAATTGTCTGCATAGAATGAATGGGTTCAACTCCAAACACATTCTTTCTGCTTTAAAGTGCCTTTGAGGTTACACTGCATGGGAATAAGAGCATACAACACAAAACTTACTTGGCAGTAAGTTTTATGTTTTAAGTCTTCTTAGACCCACAGCTTTGTTCTGGCAAATTAAAAACACAAAGTCTGTGGTGTGCTCGAGAACACGCCTTTGCCCCAGATGTGAAGATAAAGAGTCTCGGCCCATTTTCAAAATCTCTCATACGAGCACTTACCCAAGGGCAATGTGCAGTTGTGAATATGTCATGTACAGTGAAGGTACAACTCCAAAACAAGTCCAACAAGGATACATATATAAGATGAAATTTCAGATGAAGACCAGCTGAGCGCTGTACAGACAGAAAATGACAAGTCAGTTTCACACTGAACTTATTTCTATTCTTCAGATTTAATATTTCAAACATTTTTGTTTACAATTTTCAACAGACTAGAATCCACACCCTCTCATGTGTGAAATGCTTTCAACAGAAATGGTGACATGTGCCACAAGCTGGCTGAGCATTCATGTATTCATGTTTGTTCATGTCCATGTTTGGAATTTTAAGCCTGCAGTAAACTAGTAGTAGTCATAAATCTACTGAGCTCTCTGACAGATGACACATTCAACAGAGAATACTTCCCACATTCCTGCACAAAAATGCATAGTTTTCTAACTTAAATAACATACCAAACAATGTGCGGTCACTCTGTGCCACTCTTTGGCTTTATAGTTAAGCCTGCATTGTATTGCTTAAATACATGGGCTGGCCCCACTGGCTTCATGGGCAATTTAATCTACATGTCATGGCCTATTCAGTTATCATCCACAAGCTTTAGAAGTGGTAGGAAGTATAAGTACGACCCCAGTTCCAAAAAAGTTAGGACATTGTATAAAATGTAAGTATGCAAAATAAAATATTTTTCGACTTGTATTCAAATGAATACAGTACAAAAGACAATATATTTAAAGCTGAAAATGTTAAACTTTATTGATTTTTTTGTAAATATACACTCATTCTGAATTTGATGCTTGCAACATGTTCCAAAGAAGTTGGGACAGGGGCGCTTTTGTTTGCTGTTTGTTTTTACGTTGGGCATTTGTGTGTTCTTTTGGACCATGAGTCTGGCAAATAAAGATGATGATGATGATGATGATGATGATGATGATGATGATGATGATAAAAGACTGGGAAAGTCGTGGAGTGCTCAAAAAACACCCGTTTGGTACATTCAAATGTAAACAGCTCAATTGGTGACAGGTAATAGTATTATGAATGGGTATTAAAGCAGCATCCTTGAAAGGCTCAGTCGTTCACAAGCATGGATGGGGAAGGTTCACCACTTTGTGAAAAACTATGGGCAAAAAGTCCAACAGTTTAAGAATGTTTCTCAACACAAAACTGCAAGGATTTTGGAGATTTCAGCATCTACAATCCATAATATCATTTCAAAGATTCAGAGAATCTTTTCTCTGAGAAAACTCCTCAGGCAGCACTGCATTAAAAACTGCATTATAAACCCACAAAATTGTGTAAAGGATAGTACATGGGCCTGGGAACACTTTGGAAAACCGCTGTCAGTAAACACAGTTCACTCATTCTACAAATGCAACACAAGTTACGACTCTACTATGTAATGTAGAAGCCATAAATCAAAATCATCCAGAAACGCTGCAGACTTCTCTGGGCCCGAGCTCATCTGAGATGGACTGAAGCGATGTGTTAAAGTGTGCTGTGGCCTGATGAGTCAGATTGTTTTCAGAAATCATGGATGTCATGTTCTCTGGGCTAAAGAGGAGAAGGACCATCCAGCTTGTTACCAGCACTAACTTCAAAAGTCAGCATCTCTGATGGTATGGGGGTGTATTAGTGCCCACGGTATCATGGGTAAGATGCTGAAAGGTACACACAGGTTTTGAAGCAGCCTGTGCTGCCATCCAGACTACATAATTGTCAGAGACATGCCTGGTCATTTCAGCCAGACAATGCTAAGAGACATTCTGCACGTGTTACAACAGTGTGGCTTCATAAGAGTGCAGATACAAGGCTAGCCTGTCTGGCCCACCACAGATTACATTTAAGTACAATTTAGAGGTCCATTTTATGCAACTTTATAGTTCTCCTCCACTATATTTCAGAGGGAAGTATTGTACTTTATACTCCACTACATGTACCTGAACTGTAGCATAATGTCCCATCATGTATATATTTTGATCACAGTCCTCGCAAATGGAACCTTTTCATCACCTTATGTTCGTTTCCATAACGTTTTTATGTGCAAAGAAAAAAAGAGAAAAAAGAAGAAAAAAAAATATCAGCCAATATATCATTACTATATTTCCTCTAACATACTGATATCGGTATTGACGCAGTACTGGTCAGACTACAGTCCACTTCAATTGTGTTTCATAAGATTTATTTGAAAGCTCCTAAACAGCTGGCAAAGTACTATTCCCACAATCAAGAATACACACACTATCCACTATGAAGGAATATAATACATATATAACATGTTTTGGTTTGATTATATATAAGCAATACTTGCAGGATTTGCTTAAAATTATGCTACAACAAAGATTTATATATTTTTAATTTTTAACAATCCCAATTTCTTGGCAGATGAAACGTACATAATTAACTTGACTACTATCTTAGCAAACTATCATATCCATAAAATATTGCGGCTTAAAAGAAAACCCTCCTTCTAAATTCTAAATAAGCGAAAACTGAAAATATTTGCTTCATTAAGCTGAAAGGGGAAAAAATGATAAGAATAAAAACGGATTATAAAACCAGAAGTGACGTTATCAGAAGTGACGCCACAGGAAGTTAAAAACGTACACAACAAAGATGGCGTCTCCCGGCGAGGCAACGGTGAAGGATTCACACGTGGAGAAAAAGAAGAAGGTAACTAAGAGAAAATAATTATTTACAAGACTTCACTTTCTTTAACTGTGTCGAACTTCTGATATAATTAGCTTAAACAATCTAGCACAATGTTTTGTTAACTGTTGGACTTAACGTAGCTGATTATTTGCTAACATCAGGCAGCTAACACAAGCACCGCGAGTGTACGGGGACCCGGAGGAGGCGAGCCGACGCTGTCTCTGGGCACAAATAGATAAACCAAACTCCCAGTCCTCTCTTTAAAGTCCCTGCTGCTCACTAACCTGCCATGATTTTCTCCTCTCTGACAGCCTCCAGCTCGTTACTGGCAGGAGTCACAGGAGGAGGGAAAGAAAGATGAAAACAAAGTTGGAAACGATGGAGAAAAGACTGAGCAGACTGCACAACGGGAGGAGAAAAACACACAGAAAGCTAAGAAAAGAAAGCAAAAAGCGGATCACAGCGATGAAAAGAAATTCGTATCAGGGGTAAGATAAGCGGTGTGAACGACTCAGCATCAAGTTGTCACTGACATAGAATAAGATCTGGATCATGTGTATATTTTGGGGATGCACGATGGAGTATTTTCAGCCAGTATTGATAATCGATAATGACCTGCTTCTCATTGGTGATACCTTTAAGATGAACGATAATTTCTAATAAATGTATACAATTTGTAGTTTCTGCACACCTGAGGGTTGCTTTGTTGTGAGCTAAGATAAATACTTTAATGTTCTGTAGCTCTGACTGAACCAAATCCAACTGACTTTACTATTACAAAACACTATTTGTGTGTAACAATGTAAGGCAAGTGTATTTTTCTTATTATTGTTTATATTCCCTCAGAAAACAGACCCTTTCCCTGGTCCTGCTCCTATTCCAGAAGACAGGATGCAGAAGTTCAAGAGGAAAGAGAAAACCAAAAAGGTAAACACAACAATATAATTTCTTATTTATAGTTTTTAGTAAATAAGTAATAAGTTAGCTGTTGCCAGCAGCCAACATCTCATTGGTTAATTCTCCTCCTCCTAGCGTCGCCACCAGCATTACAAGCTAAAAGACATGATCACTCGCTCAGAAGAGGCTTCAGAAATGGCCCAGAAACAGGCTGCCCGCTTTGACCTCCTACTCCCAGAGGATGCAGGGTAATTTCCTCTAAAGGTTGCTGGCTGCTTCGTGTCACAGTGTACGATGTGGCACAGGTTTTTGTTGTGGTTTTGACACATGTCCCTCTAATCTCAGGTTTCTAGAAGGAGATGAAGACGAGGACACATATACGATCTCTCAGGAAGATATTTCAGATGCTGTGGATATAGCATCCGGGGCAAAGGTGGGACACTGAGTCGACATGAGTGTCGATGCTGGAAGATTTCACTTCTGACATCTACCGGCTGGGATTTTTGTTGTAAAATTTCTCAATTTTGACTTGTTTAAGATCAGGTGTTATTTTAATTGTTGATTTACAGCAAAAGAAACAACACAATAAAGGAGCCACTTCTCTGTCAGAAGAGATTGTTTTAACACAATGTAAAGTCTAGTCTAGTACCTTTCTGCCAGGTATTTGGTGCACAGACTTGGTGCAAGAGTCTTCCTAGGCCTTCTGTTGTTGCCCAGATTGTTTGCCTTTTATTAATTTGTTTTTTCTCTCTCCCAATTCTTCCTCAGTATTTTAATCTGAAATTGTCTCAGTTTGGACCATATCGAGTGGATTACAGCAAGACAGGACGGTCAGTATCACACGCTCCATACTCATACAAGCCATTTAGTAAGAGTTGCTTTCATGCTATCTGTTCAAGGTTCTGTTTTTTTCATAGTAGAATTTGGGATTTCACAATAAAATGCAGTCCTACCCCCCAACAAGCTGACAATTATGAGGTTGCTGCTGCATGTTATTAGATTACACAGATTACACTGCTTGTTAACAGATTACAACGCCTTTACCGTTACGTGTTAAGCAGTGCAATGGAAATGGAGTGGACCCGGTGTTAAAGGTCTGTGAATTTGTGACATTACGTAATTCTAAGCATAGCTCCTGGGTGTGAAGGGTCTTTAAATACAGCAGAGTCCTCATAAAAGTTATTAATGACACCTGTGCTCTTCCTCCTTTGACGAGGCTAGTGAATAAAAGCAAACGATAACATCATCATTCATTCTAAGTTGTGTTTGTGTCCACCTGTCAAATAATCACTCTCGTTTCAGCTCTGTTTTGGTAATATCTGGCTCTCTAGTTGCCTAGTGCTCTGCTGCATGCACTAGATTGTCATTAACTTTGTCTGACATTGAATGCAGGTGGTTTTCAGTAGGTTTGAGAAGTGATTTGAAGTCTGAAAGCAGTGCTAATGAGAGCATTGAAACTAAAGCAAAACAGTTATGTTGTGATTTTAAAATCAAAATAATAAAATGCTAACAGAGTTTTCTTATAACTCACTTTTCACTATATGCAGACCCTTTCACATTATGTACAATCATTTGGTCTTTTATTGGTGTAGAAATGTTTGAGTTGTGTGTATGTTGTTAACAGTGTGTTCTCTTCACTTCAGTCACCTGGTGCTGGGTGGGAGGAGAGGCCATGTTGCTTGTATAGATTGGCAGTCCAAACAGCTGATGTGTGAGATAAACGTGATGGAGTCTGTCAATGATGTGAAGTAAGTCGTCCAACCTTACACTTTGCAGCACTACATGAAGCACAAAACTTTAGATTTTCCACACATACTTCATCTATCACCACCTCTGAACATAATTTCTGTTGAATAAAATCACTTCTTTCTTTATTCAGGTGGCTCCACAGTGAGGCCATGTATGCGGTGGCTCAGAAGAAGTGGCTTTATATCTACGACTCCAATGGAATTGAGCTTCACTGCATCCGCAAATTCAACGACGTCCTTCGTATGCAGTTCCTCCCCTACCACTTTCTGCTCGCCACAGCGGTAAGTTTATTAAAACCACTCTTATAGGTTTGCACATGATGTATTTCATATTTATTTTTAATATATTACTACAGTAACAAAATTATGTCCTCTGGTTAACGATGAATTTGCCATAAACCCTCGTTTTATGTATCAGACATGTAGTTGGGAGAGATTTTCTGTTGGTTAAACCAATGTATTTTTTCTTTATTTAACCGGATATAAGTCTCCCATAGATTAAAATCTCTTTTTCAAGAGGGCAGGAACTTTCCCCAGGAATTAGGAACCTTTGGAGGTTTAACTGCAGGGACCAGGGTCTAAATTAAGTTCCAAGTATTTTACCCCCCAAAAAGTAGTATTTTGGTGGTGGGGCTTCCACCACTGAACACTTCTGATTGGTCGACTACTAGCAGGTTTTTATTTCAGCCATTTTTAAAAATCTGCAGCCAAAAAAGCATTTAAAAAAAAATAAAAAATTGTGCTTCGACACATCATCAGTGAGTTAAAGAAGAAAACATCAGACAGATGGGCTGCCAATGGCCACACAATATTGAGCATTTATATCTGTGGCTGTACATGGCATCATTGTTGTTGTATACTTCTGTTCGAAAATTGTGTGTATAAACAGCTTTTTTCTTTTTCATACGTCAGCTGACTAATTTGCCCAGTCTTCTGGGATCTTTAGACCTCTGTTGACATGCTGACAACAACAAGCTGAAAGAAGTTTTCAGTTCTTTGAAAAGTAGTTGCTGAGATTAGAAGTCCCAGGTACATTAGGTGGAAACATGATTGTCACATTAAAAAAAAACAGTATCCAGTTAAGATGCATAATAATGACCTGCCTCAAACTGGCACCATTAAAAGCATCCCTAAGTAGCTGTTTTCAGTTCCTGTTTGCAATGTTCCCATGAATATACAGACAACTATTACTGGATACTCTGACACTGAAGAAAACATAAAAAGTGATGATTCTCAGGCATGTTCTGGAGTTACAAGGAGTATCTTTTTCAGTCCTAAGTTCCTAAGCCAGAATTATAGATGTTTCTTTGCAATGGACACTCAGAGACAATGTCCTCACTGAATCTAAATATGTGTGTATAACATCTCTGTTAAGATTTGACTAAGTTATAACTGAGAAAAGATGTACAAATGTTGATGCAAATTGTGGCATTCAGACACTAACAGGGTTTTAAATACTCTAACTGGCCCCATGAGCCGTGTGTGTGTTGCTAAAGAGGCACAAACTTCAATAATTACCTCACACATTATCTTTGCCTCACAGGTCGAAAGCCACTAACCCGGAGTAAAGTAAAAATAAATGTAACATCAAACACACAATCATGGATGCTATTTTCCAGATCGTTTAAAACTGATTGACCAACAGTAATCAGCACTGACGAACCTTCCTGTTCTCACTCTTGTCTTCAGAGTGCTACGAGTTTCCTGCAGTATCTGGACGTGTCTGTGGGAAAGGAGGTGGCAGCCATCTGCACCAAGACCGGCCGGCTTGATGTGATGTGCCAGAACCCTTATAATGCAATCATCCACCTTGGCCACCACAACGGCACGGTCACCCTCTGGTCACCCAACCAGAAAGAAGCCCTTGTCAAGATGCTCTGTCATCAGGGCGGTGTGCGGTCTGTCGCTGTGGACAAGACGGGAACGTGAGTCACTGTAAAACTTTACACTTCTTATGTAAAAATGTGTAAATGTGTTGTTAAGGCAGACAAGCAGTATCTGGGAAACATCATGTTTATTCACTCTACATGGAGCTAAAATTAAAAACGAATTACTTTATCAAATTATGTTAGTTGAATGGTGGTGCGTCATTGAGCTGAGTCGTAAGAAATCATCAAATTTAGATGGAGTAGATGTTTACTATAAGCTTGGCTCTGTTAAATTTAACAATATGTTAATGGAGCAAGACAACACGTCCTGAATCCACATTGAACATCGACCTACACGAACATAACATTCAGTTCTAAAAGGAAATTAACAGATAGATTCAGTATTCAAGAACTTCATTATTGTGCAGGCACAACGAAATTACAATTCAAATGGTGCTTGTAGGAACATATTTACAAATTAAGATTCACACATATTTACAAAGAATAAATGGACAGAATAAAGATTTAGATATAAATGTTATTGAATCAAACAACTTACATAACTGATATTGGCCTTGGCAGCCAGACACTGCAGTATGGTGAATTCTCAAGTGTCTTACATAGCTCTTTTCTCTTCTCTTCTCTTCTCTTCTCTTCTCTTCTCTTCTCTTCTCTTCTCTTCTCTTCTCCTCTCCTCTCCTCTCCTCTCCTCTTCTCTCCTCTTCTCTTCTCTCAAATTTAGAGCCTGTCACTGTTACCTAACATGGGCTGTCCATCTCAACAGAGCCAAGTGTTCTGTCTCATCTTTACTCATTATGGTATAATAAACAGATATTTCCTTGTTGCTTATGTTATGAGCCAGTATATATATATTTTTTTAATTACGTCGCCATCAAAATTAAGTCAAGAAATTAAAGGACATCCACAAATTTTTCTTGTCCAAATTTTTTGACAAAATTAAGACTGATACAGCCCAACTTCAAAAAAAGTCTGAACTATCCCTTTTAATTCTTTGAGAGTGTATGTAATGATTGACAGAATCTTTATCCTTTTCTGGGTGGTTTAACAAGTTTGCAGAAGAAATCTATAAATGATAAACAGCTTCATCATGGTCAGGTTGTTGCTGTTTTTGTTGTGAGCAGTGAACTGCAGTTCCCTCAGTGTCCACCAGAGAGCAATGTGTTGTTCTTCTCTCCTCTCTTGGCAGATACATGGTGACATCTGGCATGGACAAAAAGCTGAAGGTTTATGACATTAGAGCCTTCAAACCCCTCAAATCCTACTTCCTCCCTGCTGGAGCTTCCTGTTTGTCGCTGAGCCAGAGGGGGCTTCTGTCTGCTGCCACGGGGGACATTGTTCAGGTCATTATTACCTTCACATTGCATGACGAATTAATGATTTTTCATTGAAAAACGATCTAGCACACAGGAAATTAAGCATTTGGAACAGTGGTTACGAGTGAACACAGTTGGATATTCACCATGAGCAGAAAGAACACTTGAACTCTTGTTTAGTGGAAAACCCAGACACAGGATGCTGAAAAACAAATGTCACAGTTTTGTCTCCTATTTCCTAATAACGATGAACGTTTTCCTGTAAAGAACTTCGGTGAGAATGCAGACACAGTTCAGAGACATTGAGTTCAGGTGGTGTTAAGTTTCAATCTGCAGTGATTATTGTTTAATTGTTTTGAGTCATTTTACAAGAAGAAAATGTCCAAATTGTCTGATTTCCATTTCTCAAATGTGAATATGTTCTGATTTCTTTAGTCCTCAGTGACATTTACTCTCTAGTCTGTGACTCTGTGACTGAATATGTTTGGTTTGTGGACAAACCAAGATATTTGAGGACATCACCTTGGAGTCTGGGAAACTGTGATTAACATTCTTCACAATTTTCTGACATTATATGGACCTTACAACTCTAAATCAATAAATTGAGAAAATAACCGACAGATTAATCAATAATGAAAGCAATTGTTAGTTGTAAATGTAAAAGACAATATATACAATATACACAATATAACCAAACCAGCATAAGTTACGCTTCCAAAGCAACAGAAAAACTGAGAGAACTAATTCTGAATTGGGTTCCTTCCGATCGTCAGATAGGCATGTGGAGAGGAATAGCAGATGAGCTTCAGTATGACGATGGTGTGTGTATATATCAAGCTTCAACAGTTCTCCTCTCTTTCTCAATATTGGCTTTAGGTATGTTGTTTTTTACGTCTCAACAGATTGAAAATACACTCCCTGTTGCCTTTGCTTGAAACGTTGATGTTGCGACGGTGCAATGGTTTCTGGTAGAACGTACTGAATGAGTAGATTCATGTCAGACTTGGTGTGAAAGGTTTGAACGAGAAAAATTGTCAATAAATATTACACATTTTCTTATTGCTTTTTGTTTCCTTCCCAGCATGACAAGGCCTTACAGCTTCTCTATTTTTTTTAGAGCATTGAGTAATGCTACACAGCACCGGTGGTTTCCAATTAACTGCAGTTTTTTTTTCACTTCCACAGAACACTGGCCTTGCATCCTGCAAAATATCAATTAAAAAATTGATTTAACAGTTGCATACTGCCTACTAATATGAAAAGTTGTATATAGAATACAGCTATAGTTCTGTTCTAGCCCGCACGCATAACACCAGGACACTGAAACTACAAACCCATTTAATTTCTTGTCTTTGCGCTGTATTTAACCTTTTACTTTCATATCACATCATCTGTGTCTGACAACTGTCTCCCTGCAGGTGTACAGAGATGTGTGGAGCACTCCAGTGACTAAACCCTACATGGCTCACAGAGTTCGAGGGACAGTTTGGGGGCTGCACTTCTGTCCCTTTGAGGATGTCCTCGGGGTGGGGCACGGAGATGGTTTCACCAGCATGCTTGTACCAGGTCCTACTCGATTTCACATAATACCTTCATATTTAACAGTAGACTGAACAACAAAGTTGCACTAAATAGATCAAAAAATAAGCACAGAGTTTGATGATGTTCAGCTTGATGTGTTCTCATGTTTCCTGAACTTCCAGCACTAAACTATTTTTAGATGTTTTGCTGTATTTTGAAAATAATCCAAAAGATTTTTCTGTGAAACTGTTTCCTTTACCTTTGTCTTCCTCCATTTGCATACACAGGTGCCGGAGAACCGAACTTTGACGGTCTGGATGCAAATCCATACCGCAGTGCGAAGCAGCGCCAGGAATGGGAGGTTAAAGCCCTGCTGGACAAGATCCAGCCAGAGCTCATCAGCCTCAACCCCACCGAGCTGGGACAGGTCGACAAAGCCACCTTTGAGCAAAGGCACCAAGACAGGGTCGAAGCTCTGGTCAGTGTCTGGAAGCATCTCATCATCACTCATTAAATTTTAGTTTAAGTCGCAGATCTCTACATTTTAAAATATTGACTCTTAATCGTTGCAGGTTTATTTTTGCTTACAGCTGTCTAAAAGCACTTCTTCTCTTCCCAGGGCTATGATCCACTTGCCAGAGAAAAATTTACTCCCAAGTATAAGAAAAAAGGTCGTAGCTCTGCTGGCAGTGTTGAAAGGCGCAAGAAACACGTGGCCCATGAGGACCAGAGGGTAAGTAATCCAGAATATACGATAAAGATTGATGCAGTCACACTATGACAGGGTTTCTGCCGGTCCTTAAAAATCTAAAATGCAATTATCCAAATTTTAGGCCTTAAAACTAATTGCTTAGTTTATTAAGTTAATGTTACTTTTATAAAGCCAGCGTAGTCTCGCTTTTAAGTGTTTCTGGGGGGAAAATTGTATTAATCACACTCTAACAACTACAAAACAAATCCAACACAGAACCAATAACCACTAATGCAAACTGTGCAGCCTAACCAGCAAAAATAGGCAGAATTAAGTTCAAATTGCTTCTGTTTCAGTCAAGATGAAATGGAAAGAATGCCTTTTGCACCCTTGTAGATCACATCAGCAGTCATACTGTACACATGTTAAAGAATATATGCCAAAATCCAATCATGTTTTCTACTTGTCAAACAAACTTACTTGCGCAGGCTTGAGCCAACTATTTTCAACCAATAATATGACGTCCAGCTATCAATCCAGCTTCAACTTTTAGCAGCACAACACTAAGATTCATTAGCTAGCTAGCTAGCAAAAGCCAGCTTTTCAACTTTCAAATCAAAATTCCTCCCA
Organism: Lutjanus campechanus; assembly: GCA_027495735.1. Lineage (NCBI taxonomy): Eukaryota > Metazoa > Chordata > Actinopteri > Lutjaniformes > Lutjanidae > Lutjanus > Lutjanus campechanus. The sequence goes on along the minus strand of JAJHUR010075134.1, from coordinate 4,475 downwards.
GTGTCACATCCTTCCTGCCTATCCTGTTTCACTCAGAAATACATCACGATACAGGAGCTAGTTGCTCTCGAAATGCCGTTACTTCTAGATTTCTGATCTAATATGGGTGAGTGCAAGTTCTGTCTGGAGAATGGCACATTTATTTGGTTTGGTTGAAGCCTGTTGAAAATAACATATTTGAAGCCAGCTGCATTTTGTGCAACAAAACACACAAATTATTAACTCTGGGTATAAAAGCATTAGTCACATGGAAAATCAGAAAAGTCAGCCGTAAAAAGCCAAATGCAAACGGCTGCCATCACTCAGTATTGATCTTTATTCACTTCGGGAGCATCACTAAAGTCCGGCCGCAGCGCGATCCACTCTGCACTAACAATGTTCTAACAATGTTCAACGTTAACAACTCTGGTAAGTGATCTCGAGTGTTTAGACCTATGCTAATATTTAAAGTAGAGGTCTTTATACACGGTAGCTAAACATCAGTCATATCAAAGCATCAAATGAAGACAGACAAGCCGTTTCAAACTGTGTTTTCTGATTCTGACATCACTAAAATCTTCAAGTGTGGGCCAGGACACAGACAGAACACACACACAACACATATTACACTTTTTTTTCATACCTTCATACTTGTTTGCCAGTTTAGACGTGAAATAACACGTAAAATGCAAACATAATGTCTTTAAAAAGGGTTTAAGCACCAGTGTGTAGGATTTAGTGGCATCGATCTGTGAACTTGTAGATTGCAAACACCAAGCCTCCTTCAGTGGCCTCAAAATGCAAGAGGCCAGTATTTGGTATTTGGTTTGTCCCTTCTGGGCTATTGTAAAAACATGGTAGATATAAATGGCTGATTTTAAGGTGACGAAAAACCAACAATTCTTATTGAATGAAAACATTAAGATTATAATCCATTCCTGCTCTTCTCTGCCAAAGAATGACCAGAAATATTACATACTCAACCTCTACATTTAACTTGTTAAAACTTGCAGAAGCCCTGTGTGATCTTTTTTTTTTTCTTGGTGTATTGCTGTTTGGTTAATCTGTCTTGACTTGTTTACCCCTCAGGAGGTAATCAGGAAAACTGTGGAAGACAAAATGAAAATGGAGAAAGAGAGAAAGGAGCGAGAGAAGAAGGCGGCCGTGTTATCTAGTCAGAGATCTGCTCTGGACAGATTCAAAAAATAGAAAAGGAGGACCCTTTGTGCAGCCCCAAACCCAGTGACATTCTGTGGGAGTGACCTTTGAACCTCACATAAGGGACACATTACTCCACTGTGGGAACAAAACACGAGCTGCAGAAATTCTGGATGTAGTCACTTCACTCAAGTCGAGCCTCGACTTCTGATGGATGACAGTTTGTCTGTAATCAATGTTGAGTGCAGTGATCAGGCTGTCCCATTTAATTTGCCCTGGAGCGCTTCCTGTTCACATGGGTAGATAATGTGAGGTACCAGGACTGGCGTGGGTGTCACCCAGGATTTGTGTGAAGTTCTTTTTTCTCTAATGACAAACAAAATTTTCACTTGTTTTTGTACTTGGCTGAACTGTGTACGTCAAATGTTTTATATAAATATGTTCTAAAAATAAACATAATGCCAAGCCTATGAAATCAGAGTGTTATTTAAGATCACAAACGAACGTACAGTGAAACATGAGAAAATATGCTCATCCATTTTTTTGTTGCTGTTAGTAAGCGCATCATTCACAGTAGCTTCGTCCTTCCCGGCTCAACAAACGAGACAGAGACATTAGGACCTTCATCCTGTTGCCGTGTCTTCAGTCTGCTCTGCCTGTGTGCGTACATGTGTGCGTGATCTCTCTGCAGCTCTCACAGACATCGAGCAGAGGAAAGATGCAGAGACAGCGGTGTGGGAATCAATACTGAAGTGATAATACAGTAGTATTGCAATTATGTGATAGGATGAGTATTGCAACAACGTAAATTGTGATTTATTACCTGCAAAGTATGTGTAAAATGTTATTGTTATTGTTATTATTATAAGTAGTAGTGGTAGGGTTACACTGAACATCAGTTCAGTGGTGAAAAGTTCTGTGTCAGCTGATATTGATCGACTGTGTTTGAGTTCACATCCAGTCACAGTTTTCACCATCTGGAAAGCTTCTCTGCGTTCCAATGCCCATACTACCATTTTATTTTGCATGTCCCATTACATAGTATGTTAAATGCAGTAAGCCAAAGTTACCAGGATGTCCTGCTGCATCTGGTTGCATTTGGCAATATGCAAGTCGGCATGCTTTGCTGGAATGCAGAGCTTGTTCAGAGTTGATATGGGCTAATTTCAGGCTTGGACTTGTATGACTGCGGCTTGTACATTTCTTCATCCCAGCTGGTGTTTTTCACATGTAATTTGGGGATCATGTCTCCTGACTGATTGTCTGCTTTCTGCCTCATAGTTTCTGCTATTAATCTTGATACTTTGAAACACAGTAACATGTCACTGTTGTTGATTGGCTGAAACTGGACAGCAAAATATGAGAGAATGAGAAAATTCAGGCAGAGGGCAGGCTCTCTACAGATACAGACACCACCACACACACTTATAGGGAGTCAAAAGTGATTGAGAGGGATTTCTTTTTGAGTCAATACATTGTCTTTTAGGAAAAGAGTAAATATGTCTAGAGTATAGTATGCCTTTGACAGTTCAGTTACTCATATTAGCACAGCCTGCGTCCCTCCCAAACTCATCAGTAGGCGTATTTGTCTCTCACTCACTAGTAATAGTGACAATGCATGAGCGGGGCTGCGTAAAATGATTTTGTGGAAATTTTTTATTATTCGAAAACCAAGGGGATTCATAAAATTATACATGCGGTACTGGCAGGTTTTTGATAGGAAAGAGGAAGTGAAAAATGGCCCTTGCCTTTAGCGATTCAGGAAGTAATGTGACAACAGAAACTTCATTGTCTGACTGAAGTTACGTTCAAATCCTCCGCTGAACTCAAAGTGACAGATAGACCACATCACAGAAAGGTTAGTTTTAAGCGTTCCTCAAAGCAACGGAGAGGGAAAGACTGGCTTCCAGTAACGCCTCACCACTGGAATAAACTGCTAACTGCACTAAAGTTAGACGTTCATTCCCCTGAGGAACATGTGAGTTCTGGTTACTGATGTTATTGATAATATTTTAACTGGTGTGCTGCTTTGAATAATTTGTTGTTGCCTGGTCACTCTTGTATGAAGTCGTGAAAAAATTAGTACATACCATTAAGTGTTTAGTTCTTTTCCATGTGAATTGTGATCGATCTTTCAATCAATATCTATAGATAAAAGTGATGTAATTGAACCCAACTTAATTACTACTGATGAAAAAGTTAGGACTGTTATGCACAAATAACTGGTATTGTCCCCTTTGACTAAAATCACCTCAATACCCCAGGTGACGCATAATGTTCCCGTAACATTCCTGGACCGTTCCTTGCAGGTTTCCATTCGGCATTCCTCTCAGAACATTTTAAGAATATTGTACAAATAATTTTGTGCAATATGATATTCCCTAAACATTGTAATAATAACGTTTCCCTGATGTTCCCTGCTGGTAGCCTTTTAGGTAACACTCCCACAGCTGTCTACGAATGTTGTGCAAATGAAAGAAACATTCCCAAAAACGTTCTTACAACAACATAAAATAATATTTTGAGTAGGTAATTTTAATGACATTTCACTGAGCTTTTCTGTTGATAACCTTCCCACAGTGTTCTGCGAATATTGGGCAAATGCTTTTATTCAAAGTTGCATTCCAAAAATATTCCAAGTAACCTTATTTGTGTGTAATTTTTGTAACATTTCTCTGAGGTTCCCTGTTCGAAGCCTTTCAGGAAACCCCACAACATTCTAAGAATGTTGTGCAAATGTAGAGCCTGTTCTTGGACTCTAACCTTAACATTAGCTTTACAGAAGAAAAATTTGCTGTTGTGAAATGAATGTTAAGGATAACATTAAACAAACCTTCCTGGGACATTCTGGGAACAATGTAAATTCTCCTTCAACATCCAGGGAACGTTAGGGGGAAATGTTAATGAACCTTTCCTGAACATTCAACTAATCGTCCCAGAACTTTCTGGAAACATTTCCAAAACGCTTGTTTTAAGCAAAGCTAACTTAATGATTTTAACTTCAAGGGAGCATTAAGGGGAAACATTCAAGTAACCTCCCTGGAATATTCAGCTAATTTTCCAAGAACATTCTAGAAACATAATAATGTTGGTTTTATGTCAGAAAAACTTGCCATTGTAACATCTGGGGAACATTAAGGGAAAATATCCAAATAGTCCTCCTGGATTATTCAACCAACCTTTCCGGGATGTCCTGAAAAGATACCAATAATGTTTTTAAGGAGGAAAAACTTTTAACATTCAATGAATATTATGCAGGAACATTCAATCAGTGTTCCCAGATCTAAAAACAAGCGTTCCCAGAACATTTTGGGGTAGATGTTTCCTGTAACTGTCTA
>JAJHUR010075130.1:0-11754 GCA_027495735.1 Lutjanus campechanus | reverse complement strand
GAATCATTTTTTTAGTTAAGTTTTATGTCTTTTTTATCATTCTTATTTCTCCATGTAGCATAGATCTCCAGTTATATTATTTCTGTCTACCAACATAGCTCTGTCTGCTGTGCTGCATTATTGGAAGTAACTTTGAAAAAGAAGATTTTAGTGTCTGAAAATTGACGAGCACAATTTTAGCCTCCTAAATAACAAAATCCTTTGCATATGTTCCGTAACGCTGTGAAAGTCCACATTGAAAAAGGCAGCGCTATTAACTTAGCCACCTAGCAACAGTGTCAGTCTCATTCGCTTCATCTCCAGCAAGATAGCACTGGCCTTCAGGGAGGCCTGAGGGGATTACTCATTTTTGGTCCCACCCACTCTAAATCAAAATGTGATTGGTTAATTCACCTGGTGGTTTTCTGTCCCAGTGATGAAGTCTTAACCAATGAGTGAGTGAGCTAACCTGTCTCTGCCTAGAGACAACAACAAAACAATCTAAATTGGATAATTCTATTTTGCTGTATTTAGGACAGTAACCCTTTCATTTCTGAAGCAAAGTTGATAGAAAATTAGGTTGAAATTACAAGAGGATGGCCTAATAATTAAATGAAATAAATCAAAAAATATTTTTAAATATTATATTTAAAAAAAACAAAAACATTTGAAATACTGATATGTTAGGCCCTCTCTGAAGGCCTTGAAGGCCATCAGGGTTGTTATATCATTCTACCATTTCTGTGAAATAATCAAGTTAAGAGCAGCACATCCCTCTTAATGAGGTACACAGTCACTTTAAGAGTGGTGCAGGTTCAAATTGTGCAAGAGTGAGTGTTTATTAAGATGCGAAGCAGCTGTAGTGGGAGAAAACGAGTTACTATTTTTGTTTATGTTTAGGAAAATACCTGATTAACATTGATAAAACACAGGAATAGTTACCAGCACGTGTACATAAGAGTGTAATACAGTTGTCAGACTAAGGATGATGAGTGATGATTTTGTGTTCTTGCCGATTCCACTATAGATTTGTAATATTTGTAAAAAAGACTGAACAGGGTTGGTGTAAGTGGTCATATAGTACACTTTTGAACATAATCATATCATACTGGTGTGTGTTGGCTAGACTTCACAGTATATGTTTTGTATGGTTCTATCTAACCCAGAGGGGAGATACACACACCTGGACCTCAATACAGTTTTATGTCTTTTACATCACGCTGCATCCTGGAGTGAGAGTGAGTTCATTATTTTATAATCAGAAAATTCATTTTGCAGTTCATGCAAACAAAAGTTTATAAAAATATATTTTGTGCTCGATTGCACTGTAAAATTTCCAGTGACTTTACAAATATATTGATTTGTGTTTTTTATGTATTTTCTTTCCTTTTTTTCAGGAAAGCCACTACTATGGTCTAATATTGTCTAGCACTGTCCAATATTGTCTAGTACTGTCTAGTTTTCTAGTAGACTCTAGTCAAGTCTAGTATACACTGTAAAATGGAAGATCATTTGAGTTGTTTATGAGGGTCATTGAGCTAGACTTTGGCTACTGTAATTGTTCCTATATTGTGGTCCGATCTACACCACTGTTTACCAGTATCGCTGTACTCGGACTGAAGTTGATATTAGATTTAGAAAAGTACAGGGAAAATCCAGAGAGACTAGAATCTATTTTTTGTTTTGTTATCACCGTGATTTATGTAGAACCCTTCAAATCATGGAATTAATCCTGCTTTATTTTTTTAACCAAGTCAGCAAATAAAAGACCCACTAAGTAACTGTATTCTGTGTTTGGTCTCATCATTTCTGATCTGACGACAAACTACAGTATAATAGTATGCCGCTTGTTCTACTGTGTTATACCACTTGTTCATTGACATAAGCTGATGTCTACAATGGTATATGCCACTTGTATTCCACTGGCACATGTAGTTACCTAATGGGAGATGCCACTCTAACTGTCAGACTGTCACCAGATGCATATTCAAATCAGTTTCATGTAACCTGAGCAATAGCTGCATGGCTAAGGTTGGCGTAGCCACCGCAGCCAGTCTGATGCGTCGATAACAGAAATTTGGATCCAACTGACCATATAATACTTCTTTCTCTTAATTTACAGCTATTATGTTTTTAATGTTCAATTTACTAGTAGTAACTAGTAGTTAAACATGCCAAATACAAGTTAGCTGGGTCTAAATTTCGATTAGCCAGGACTGGCTGCAGTGGCTAAGCTAACTTTTTAGTCTTGTTAACTAAGACTAGCTCCGATATTAGCTTTGGTACATCACCCGGGATATATGAAATTAATTTACATATTCATCGGGGAGACAGTGGCCTAACTTTAGGGTGACACCTGCCATTAGGGAAAGACATGTGACACTGGAATATGAGCGGCATACTACCTTTGTATGTCGCTGAGCCAGCGGCATACCACTGTAGAATGAGCAGCATACCATCAAAGACAATGGGATACACCACTGAACAAGCATGCAACTCCACAGATCTGTATGTGCCGCTGAAGCAGTGGTGGCATACCATCAGCACACCACCATCTCAGGACTGCTGACACTTTTACTTATCTAGTCAGATGACAAGTGTTGTAATTATGGCTATAATATATTAATATACATTTATCATGTAAATATATATAAATTCTATTGTCATTGATATAAGTCAGAAAGTAAATAGTTGTACTTGATCCTATGTATGGGCCAACCATTGACCTTTGCAAATGCCCCTGTGGACCTTGGGTAAGGGTCAACTGTAACCTATGACATCCTCTGATGGTGGGGCTGGTCTTCCCCATCACTCATGAAGATGAGCACAGAAGGCATAGTACTTCATTCTCTATGGAGAAAAAAGAACAACAGAGGCCAGAAGGAAGGAGGGGAGGGCAGGGAGGACAAAGATAAATCAGCTGTATGACAGGATGCTTTCATCAAAACACCGCCAGAGCTGTGCAGTTTATCCTCACTCCAGCGATGGAGACCTTGGAGGGAACTGAACTCTGCTTTCCACAACTCCTCAATGCCTCCTGCACAAAGCCAACACGGCCTCACTTTGAGAACACACTGATTTACATACTGCTGTCTTCCATTGCTCTGATCACTACAGCTCTTAACCTGCTGGTCATCATCTCCATCTCCCACTTTAAGTAGCCAAATATTTCATTAATTCATGAAACTGGTAGATAGTAGAGTGTTGTCTAATTGTAAACCGTGAGGAACAGAAGGTTTTTTCAAGTAATGTTACTGTGTTTCAGTCTTTGCTTTATCTGATTTTATCGGAATGATAAAATGTTCTTTAGATAATGATACATATATTGCTGTTCTTCTTTCCAGGCAGCTACACACACCCACCAACCTCCTTCTTGTCTCTCTGGCTGTCTCAGATTTCATCGTGGGCATCCTCATGGTCTTTCCAATTATGTTCATGGATGGTTGCTGGTTACTCGGTGACCTCATGTGCACTGTGTATCATTATCTAGACTATACTATTACCTCTGCCTCAGTAGGAACTTTGGTGCTCATATCAATTGACCGTTATGTGGCTATTTGTCATCCTCTGCATTACCCCACCAAAGTCACACAAAAAAGAGTTGAAGTCTGTATCTGTCTGTGTTGGATATGTTCTGTAATCTTTCAGGGTTTCATTCTGAGTGATATCTTGAAACAACCAGGAAGGTATAACTCCTGCATTGGAGAGTGTATACTTTTTATTAACTACGTTACTGGACTTGTAGATCTTATATTTTCCTTCATTGTTCCTGTTACTGTCATTGTTGTTTTGTATATGAGAGTATTTGTGGTGGCTGTGTCTCAGGCTCATGCCATGCGGTGTCATGTTGCAACAATCACAAACCAGCAATCAGTGAAATTAACTGCTAAAAAATCTGAAATGAAAGCAGCCAGGACTCTTGGTGTACTTGTGGTTGTGTTTCTAATATGTCTCTGCCCATATTACTGTGTCGCTCTTACAGGCCAGGATAACTTGCTCAATGCTTCATCGGCCACCTTTGTAATGGTTTTGTACTATTTTAACTCCTTTCTAAACCCTGTGATATATGCTTATTTCTATCCATGGTTTAGAAAATCTGTTAAACTCATTGTTACACTTCAAATACTGCAGCCTGGCTCCTGTGAGACCAACATACAGTAGAGAGATTATGCATGGTGCCTGAAATTAGACTCTCAGCATGAATAGAAAACTGTACTTGATAAATATTTGAATAACAGGTGTTAAAGTCTTGGTTCCCTTTGTATAACTTGTTTTATTTGCAATATGCTCTCTAACAATTACGTTCATTGTCAGTGCAACAGTGATGCAATGAAGGAGTTGTTCATTTTCATTTGTTTCAGTCAAAGCAAAACCTCTAAGGTTTTCAGTGCAGGCTGTTAGAACTAGGAGTGTGACAGTTGTGTTGGCTGTGCACTGAATTTGAAAAGAAACTGCAGGTGTAAAGTTTCACTTAAAGATGTTTATGTCATAGTTAGAAGAACAGTGTAGGAAATTGTACACTGTTTTATACGTGACTGAACTGACTTACAGATACGTATATAAAAACGTGGGCCTCAAGACTTACTTTGTTTGTCACTTGCTTTTTATGTTACTGAAATGATCCTTTTAAATTAAGAGTATTCTGTTACAAAAACCATAAAATAAAATGTTAATAATGATGATAATATTAATGATAACTCTGCTCAAATATTATATTACCTCACACACTTCCAATTCAATACATGCCATGGGTCTTTGTCTATTACAGCCTTACTCCATGTGCATGGTGTGTTTGCTATCCTGTGCTCGGTGGATTGGACTAAAAACCACTTGTGCCTCGGACCGGCTAAAACCTGGTCGAAGCGCAAAGTCCGTGGTTCAATCAGTCTGGATGCACAAGATAGCAACCAGCACGTTTGGCCGAGGCACACACACACATTTCCACAATCAAAAAACACCTTTCATTTATGTTTAACAGCCATGCACGTGTGTGTGTGTGTGTGTGTGTGTGTGTCTTTAAAGTTAATCTCACTAATAAGAATAAAGGAATTATTATCATTATAATAAGGCAAATTAATCTCAACAGACTTGCAAAGTGCGCACCGGATGGGATCACAGCTGTCAGACTGTCTTTAACAGATCAGTCAGCATGACAGCTGAAGCAGCCATAGTGTTTATGTCCACATGTTTATCAGGATCCAGAAACAGTTATTATCTATAACATACAAAATGGACAAGACGTTATATCTGACGATGAGACCCGCCCGACCCGGAGAGAAAAAGGTATATGTGCTTCTGTCAGAGCTGGTTGGATATATCTCTGTGTAATTTTGTGCACTTCAGTGTAAAACATATCTACCAGTTACATATCTGCATGAAATCTGTGGTTCATTTATTGCATTACATTTTGCAGGAGTTCATTTAAAATAAATTTACACATGAAGCTGCTTTGGAAGCGTCCTGATGTCTCCATATATTGCACTCTTGTGCTTTCACTTCTCAAACCACTTCTCAAATCTGTCTCCTCACTTGAAAATCGCATCTCTTTTTTTCCTCCTGATAAATCCACCATCATGCTGCCACCACTTGTGCTCCTGGCACACCTGCTTCTTAAAGGTGATTATTGCATGCTTGGCCTAAGCTCACTGGTGAATTAATGAGGGGACTTGGGCACCTGATAGGTGTATCCCATTGCGCGCTGGTGGTGCAAGGGGCAGGGCAGGGCAGGATAATCTTGTGTAAGATAGGGCCCTAAAAGTAATTTATTCATAGGAAGCAAAGACAGTCGCAGGGCCCTTCATCAGTGTGGCTGGATGATTGAAAACATTTTGTACAGCCTACTGCCAGATATGATCAAGTAAAAGTTTATTAAAAGATGTATTCCTGAGTGCAACCCTCTCTTCTATATATGGATGGCTATATGCATCTATGATAATGCAGCAGGCGGTCAGAGAGCAGTGGTGACCCCACAGATGGGAGTAATTTATTGAGGGTAATAACAGACAAGCACCCCCTTGCGATTGCAGATATATTGGACATCTGCAATATATGCATTGAAATTCCTAAAGAGCAGTGAAAAGGGGTGATGCCAGAAGAAAAAGCATTCTTCTTATGTGTGTAGAATTTCAAACCTCCATGAATCATGTTCCCTTTCAAAAAAATTGTATTCATTGTCATTACCACTGAATCTGTAACCGATTAAACATGCAGGCAGTCAGAACGCTGATACGTTGATGATTTTTGCAATCTTTGCATGAAAAAGATCATCATGAGTGTGCAATTTTTAACCCACTCCCTATAAAATATTATGGGCAAAAAATGGCAAGGATACCTGGATCAGCAAGGACTAGAGTTTACATCATGCTTGTCTGAACCAAATCTGAAAATAATCAAACATTCTTCTTTAATTAATATTTTGTGATATTAATGTAAATACAATATGTTGGGGCTTTAGCTCACTGTGGAATAAACAGTTGATATGATAATAATAATAATAATAATAATAATGATAATAATAATAATAATAATAATAATACCTTATGAATTATAATGCAAAAGAGGATAGAACTGGTGTTTTGGGCTGTGGGTTAATTTTTCAACAACTTTTTTTCATCTACTCTGTGTGCAGGTCAGCTCACAGATCAGTTTGACCAGATCAGAGCCTCAGCACTGACAAAACTGTGGATGCCTTGATCCCTGAATACCATTCATGGCTGAGAACTTGGTGTGGTTTGCCAACCTCAAGAAAAGCTTGCAGTCCCACCGCCTGTTAGTCTGCCAGCTCCAGCTCCTGAGTTGGCAAGCCACCAAACTGCTAGCCATTTCCTGTTCCAGAGCTGGCTAGGTTCCTGCTTGATTCCGCCCTTTCGATGATTCCAAGGAGTGTCCTTGCTGGGGGCCCTGACTAGCTTTCAAGACAGCCCCCACAAGATAGCAAGTTTTGGAATGACTTGAAGGTTCCTTGTCGCTCAGTTCCCTGGTCTCTTTTGGGCTACACACTGCTCCAGAGCTGAACAACGGCCAGACTGCGAGCCTTGCATAAGTTAATCAGTAGGCTGACATAGAACCAACCAGTTACCCTGGAGCCATCTTCTGTGAGGGTTTCCAGTAGGAAGCATGACTCTAATAAACATTGTGCCTCTTAGGTGTCCAGTATCACATAAGCTGTGCTGCCCAGTGTGCCAGAGCTTCAGCAGCCCAGCCCCATGGATGTCTTGCTGCCCGGGACCTTGGCCGATATATATCCAGCTCCTGCACTGACTGAACCCATGTCTGTTCCTGAGTCAGCCTACAGCTCGCCTGCTTCAGAGTCAGCAGTCCAGCAGACTCCACTTCCTGGGACCTGGTCAGTGTTTCAGCTGACACCTGTTTGTGCAGGTGTACTGCAACTGTCACTAATTCCTAAGCTTCACAAACCAGTTGTTACTGAATAGCATCATACCCTGTTCCTGTTGAGCTGCACCAATCTTCAGTTCCAAAGATGCTGCAACCCATTGGTGCTGCCGCACCCCAAACCCAGTCACCCCTGGCCTGTATAACACCCAAGCCTTTGCTGCTGGCTATCAGAGGGGTTATACCTTCCCAACCACTTCAAGAGAGGTTCTGCCTTTGCCACCAGTCTCCAAAGGAGTTCTGCTTCACTGTTGGCCTCTGGAGCAGCCCCACCTTTGTCACTGGCCTCTAGTGTTAGCTCAGCAGAACTCCACACAATTTAAATCAACAGCTAACTCTAACTGAAACTCTAACTTTCCCCAAACTCACCAAAGTTGAATCAAATTTAAAGACAGTGCTCAGTAAACTACACTGTAGTCCCACAAAGATCAACATTTAAAGCTTAAGTTCAGCCAAGTTGGGCTGCAGATCGCAGCAGATCGCCAAAATTGGACATAAACCAAAGTCACCAACTTTTAGGAAGTTGAGCAGAAAAGGCACAGTACTTCAGTCGCTACAGAGAGTAAAAGAGCACCAGAGGTGAGGAGGAAGGAGGGGCGGGCAGGGTATATAGAGATAAATCAGTTGTATCACAGGAAACTTTGGTCAAAATGCTGACAGAGCTCAGCAATTTGTCCTCTGTGTGGTGATGGAGACCTTGGAGAGAACTGAATTCTGCTTTCCACAACTCCTAAACACCTCCTGCACAAAGCCAACTCGTCCTCACTCTGAGGCCATGCTGACTTGCATTCTGCTGTCTCTAATCTCTCTGCTCACTGCAGCTCTTAACCTGCTGGTCATCATTTCTATCTCCCACTTCAAGTAGCAATTCATTCTTTTATGACACTGGTAGATAGTAATAAAAAATGACTGTCTGATTTTATACTGTGAGGAACAGAAAAAAAATGTTTCCAACCAATGTTATTGTATTTCAGTCTTTGCTCTATCTGCCTTTATTGGAATGATTAATATATAATGATAAATATCTTGCTGGTTTTCTTCCCAGGCAGCTCCACACGCCCACCAACCTCCTCCTCCTCTCTCTGGCTGTCTCAGATTTCTTTGTGGGCCTCCTCATGGTTTTTCAGATTATGGTCATTGATGGCTGCTGGTTCCTTGGTGACTTCATGTGTACTCTGTATCAGTATTTAGCCTACGTAATTGCCTCTGCCTCAGTAGGAACCATGGTGATGATTTCTATTGACCGTTATGTGGCTATTTGTTGTCCTCTGCATTACCCAAGAAAAATCACACGAAAAAGAGTTGAAGTCTGTGTTTGTCTGTGTTGGATATGTTCTGTAATCTTTCAAAGTTTCATTCTGAGTGATATCCTGAAACAACCAGGAAGGTATAACTCCTGCGTTGGAGAGTGTATACTTTTTATTAACTACATTGCTGGACTTGCAGATCTTACGTTTTCCTTCATTGTTCCCATTACTGTCATTGTAGTTCTGTATATGAGAGTATTTGTGGTGGCTGTGTCTCAGGCGCGTGCCATGCGGTCTCATGTTGCAGCAGTCACACTTCAGCAATCAGTGAAAGTAACTGCTAAAAAATCTGAAATGAAAGCAGCCAGGACTCTTGGTGTTGTTGTGGTTGTGTTTCTAATATGTCTCTGCCCATATTATTGTGTTGCTCTTACAGGCCAAGATAACTTGCTCAATGCTTCATCTGCCACCTTTGTGATATCCTTTTACTTTTTAAACTCCTGTCTAAACCCTGTGATCTATGCTCTGTTTTACCCCTGGTTTAGAAAATCAATCAAGTTCATTGCTACATTTAAGATACTGCAACCTGACTCCTCTGAGGCCAGCATATTGTAGGGAGGTTATGCATGGTGACTGAACTTAGACCCTTAGTTGAAAACATAGAAAACTGTATTTGGTCATGGTGATTAGTAAGTGAATAGACCATATTTGTGTCTTTGCATCATGTATATCACAATATAATATTTTCTAAGAATGTCTTTACTTTTCAATGCAACAAAGCTGCTTGGTTTGTTCATTTCATTTATTTTAGACAAAGCACCACCTGTAGGATTTACTGTGTAGCCTTTAAGTATTAGGACTGACAAAGTTTTGTTGCTTCAATGCTATTGAAGTTGAAATGCTATTTAAAATTAGTTTAGTCTTTCCTGTATTTTTGTTTCAATATCAGCTATATTACTGGTAGTTACAAACTAAATTGTGATAGAAGGATAGAAAGTGGAGGTAAGATGAAGAGACTGAAAATGAATGCTTCAAAAACACTGCAGTTGTGGCTCTAAATTGAAACCATCATGAAGAGAAATTCAGATCAGGAGCAGGATATGTCAAGCAGCCATGCTGAAAATGAAGTAGACCACAGGCTACTTAAGAAGCACCACTGAAGTATCAAAACAGTGCAAAACAGGAAGGTGGTACTTTAACAGTTTGCTATTTCTGAAACGGTACATAATGTAAAATGTGTGAGAAACACTGTGGATTACAGCCAAAAATGTATTGTGTCTGTTGCCTTGTAAGGAAAGAGTTTTCTAGAAGTAGATAATCTACTTCTTGATTATGGCAACCGTAATCAAGAAAGCTAAAGTTGTCAGACAGAATAAGACCAGTGAGAGATGGAGAGACATAAGTGATTAAAACTGAGATGAAGATGACTGCAGAAAGAAAGGAGGAGGGACTTCCCCAGCTGGCAGGGAACATCCCCACGACAGGGAACGTCCCCACGACATTGGCATTCCCTACAAGTTCTGATAATGTTTCAAAGAAAACGTTTTCATCAAAGAACATTTTAAGGATGTTTTAATGGATAATTCAGTTAACGTTCACAGGGTACCCACAGGGTCTTAAAAGTATTTAAAAATCTAAAATTAAGACCTTAAAAATATTAAATTTCGTTCACAAAGTCTTAAATTTCGGTGACAAATGTCTTAACTTTTCTTGTCCTTTCGTAGGATATACCATAATGTCATAAATAACTGTCATATTCATATGTTTTGGTGTGAAAGTGAAAATAAGTCTAATATTAGCCTACTTGAGTTGACAACAACTTGTTGCTTGTTACTTTAAGTAAGTGGCGTAAAACTCTGTGAGTAAAAAGCCAACACTTTGGAGAACCCTGGAAGTACCCTGATTTTACCAGCAATTCAATAGATTGTAATTGTTGGTTATTATTATTAATGATAACAATAAAAATAATGATGATAATAATAATATATTAAAATGTTTAATATTTAATATTTACCGGCTTTCACAGCTGCCTCCACCCACTATCCACTTACAGTTACAGCAGCACGCAAACAACAGCAGCCGCTTACTGACAGAGCTGCTCTGTCCATGCAATGTCAGACTTTTTAAACAGAAAAATGAGGCAAAATAAAATTGTAGCCCAGGATTCCCGCAATAAACGGACTCTGAGAGCACGGAACACACTGCAACAGCGTTCCTAACATTAGCTGCTCCGGTCCTCTTATCTGTATCAGCAGCGATCATAAATTTACTTACCGAAAAAACTGCAACACAGACTCCTTCGACGGTCGGTTAGTACAGTCTACACTACAACAAGCCATACTGTCACAAAAACCTATCCAAACATTGGCAAACAAACACGGACACTGCAGCCCCTGTCAACCGCTGGAGGTAGCCGGAGGCCTCTGGATGTAGCCGCCTAGCCCCCCCGCAACAGTGTTCACGGAGGTGGAAACTATCAATAGAGACCAAAAACAAAAAATGTACCAGGCTGTAAATATGTTTTTTTAGGCTGTAAAGTTGGCTATTTTAACATGAGGGTCAATGGAGAATTGCTCACTTCTGGAGCCAGCCCCAGCGGCAGCCGAGGAACTGCAGCTTTTTGAACGCGGAAGTGATCCTCACTGCTGAAATCTACAACTTCCCCCTTGGTGTACACTAACAGGACATAGACTATAAAAACACAGCAAGAATTTTGCCTACTGAGCAGCAGAGTTACTCATGACTTGCTATTCATGAAAAATTAATTTGAGTCGGATAGCTATTTTTATTTATTTGTGATTAATTGTGAGTACAGACTAACTAGATTAGACTCAGCATCTTCTTGTGACAGCTATAAAATGCACATTTTCAGGGATGTGTTGTCATAGTTTTGCCCATTATTGTGGTTAACTGTTTGGGTAACTGTACTGATATTTGATATCTGATATTGTGTCTCTTTTCAGGTTGATTACCTGTCTCTTCTGGGAGGTACAGCTCCTGATGACTCAGTTAGAAGAATGATGTGGAAAATTAGAACCAGTGCCCTTTGGAAACTACAGCTTGAAGGGTCGCAAGGGGGAAAAAAATTCCAGGACCTGGCTATATATATATCAAGCCAGTGAGAATATTTGTACAT
>JAJHUR010075128.1:8140-20205 GCA_027495735.1 Lutjanus campechanus | reverse complement strand
AGTCTGAGAAAATGACATCAGGCCTAATATACTATTGGCTGCATTATGGGTAATGTGGATTAATGCTGTTGGAACTTGAAGTCAGGGTATCTCAGCCTCTGTTGTTTTAACTTTGAAAATATTTTTTTAAATGCTTCTTCCAAGTTACCCCACCCTTTGGAAGTGCAAGTTTAAATTCGCTTTTAAAGGAATAGTTCAGTATATTGGGGAATAGGTTTATTTTTATGCCTTGCATGTTTGGAATGTGCTGCAAAGCATACTTAATGTGGAATCTTTACCCTGTCGACATGTTCAAAAATGCATTAAAATCACTTTTGACAGAGCAATGCCTTTTAATACGTGTTGACTGTCATTGACTGTATGTTGTGTATCTGTTTCTCGTGTTTTTATGTTATTGTTTTGCGGCTCATCTTGATCAGGAATCCCTGGCTGTAGAGTTATTGTATCTCAATGGGACTCTTCTGGTTAAGCTGAGCTATAGGGCTGTACACTTGATTGACATATTATAGAAATTGCAATATGGCCAAGTGCAATATCAAAATTGTAGAAGCTGCAATTTTTTGACAAAGGAAAAACATTGTGCTGCAGAGACACTCTGGCCAACAAAGAGAAAACATGTTGTTCGTTTTAACTATTATTTTTAGTGAAAATTAACACTTTTATGCAAAAGTTCCCTCTAAATCATATTATAATAACAATATCTGTCAAAATATCACAATATTTTTTTATCATAATGTGCAGCCCTACTAAGCTAACTGGCTGTTGGCTCTAACTGTCTGACAGATGACCAAAAAGCGTAGAATGCCAGAATATTCCTTTAAGATGTCGTGCCAAATTTAAAACAATTAGTACTGGACACGGGTGGGAAGCTGGTGAGGGATCATGACCTCGCTGGTCCATCTACGCTGCCTCCTGTCACTCAAAAGTGGCACGAGAGGGAGTGGACAGCAACATGAAGTCAGAGAATGTGTCATTTCTGATTAAGAGAAAAATATTAAATGCAAAAAAAAGTACACTTTAGTCAAATGTTACACTTAATTATACTTATGAATATGCAAACCGCAGCTTTTGTACATGAAAATGTGTTTCTACTCCACTTTCCCCTGAGTGCACAGCCTCTCACAGTACGTGAGTGTAACATGATGACCCATGCCCAACCCCAATACAAACTCATTAGCACTGACAAGATCTTGTGGTCCCTGGTCAGTGCCTGGATCTGAGCTATCATGTGACCACAGGCACATGAAAATATCATCTTCTCAAAAAAATGAGCAAAATATATTAGCTACTCAACTGTGATACTATCGGATTTGTGCATGAAAATACCAGCAGCTACACAGATGCCCATACTGACAGTTCATGTTGGTTTCATGTTGAAAGGTAAAAGGAAATTGTATTTGTTGTGCCAAATAAACAACCCTCAGTTCTCAGGCTTCATTATAACTATGTCTAAACTGTTTGTCAATTTTGATGACTTGATCAGAAGATCAGCGGGCGCCCTGGGACCGTGACGGGGAGAGAGACGGCAGCCGTAATTGACAGCAAGAGCCATTAGTTGCAGAGAAATGGCATATTGATCACGATTATGCAACAAGACACAGACACAGGGTGAGTCAGTTCAGTGCTGTGGACGGACGAGTCCCTAAGGATGAGAACACTCCAAACAGTCAAGTGCAGTCTGCTGAGACGATAAAACAATCTACATTCAAGAAG
This sequence comes from Lutjanus campechanus, assembly GCA_027495735.1. Classification (NCBI taxonomy): domain Eukaryota; kingdom Metazoa; phylum Chordata; class Actinopteri; order Lutjaniformes; family Lutjanidae; genus Lutjanus; species Lutjanus campechanus. The sequence continues at coordinate 18,492 of JAJHUR010075128.1, read as the reverse complement.
TGACTTATGAGGGGACAGTATAACCTGTTTTAACATAGGGAAGGATGTCAAGCCAATACTAAGATATAATATATAACACAGTAAAAAGCACAGATCGACCGTGTCTTTGGCAGTTTTTACCTTCGTCATTACTCAGCTGTTTCTCTCTAACCTATCTGGTTGCAAGGTGCACCTGTGGGGGGTCGGATGACAGAACGAACTAAAGAAGCGTGCACGTCTTGGTGTGTATGTGTGTGTGCATGTGTCGTCTTTCTCGTCCCTTCGGAGCTGCCGGTGTATATTTCAGTTACCTGGCAACCCCTTTGAGAAAGTTGTAACAATAGACGCCCTGTAGAGTCAGACGTGGGGAATATGTACCGGCAAAGTGACAGCAAAATTATAGAAATGTCACCAATTTCAAAATAAATCATGAGTGATGTTATAGTAGGGTTGTCACAATACCACAAGTTTAAACTTTTACACAATACTAATGTAAAAACGATGCCAAATTTAATAAGTAAAAAAAAAAAGTGCATTTCATAGATGTGAGTACTGTATTACTTTAAATATGCACTCTTAGAAATAAGGGTTCCAAAAGGGTTCTTCCTGAAGGGCGAAGGTTCTACCCAGAACCATTTGCTCCTGAAGAACCCGTTTTTGAGGAAAAGGGTTTGTCAAGGGTTAAAGAACTCTTTTAATCCAAAGTACCATTTATGGAAGAAAGAGTGCTTCAGGGTTTCTTGGCAACTTTGAAGAACTCTTTCATTAAGGGTTCTTTGTACCATGATATAAAGGAGGTTCTTGGTAAAACCCCTGGGTGGGTTCTAGATGAAACCTTGTTAGCACCCTTATGGTGGAAAGATTCTGAATAGAACCCCCAGAGAGGGTTCTGGGTGGAACCATCGCACCAGAGAATGGTGCTCTGTTGAACCTCTCATTTTGGGTGAAACTTTTCACAGATGGTTCCAGGTATAAACCTTCTAGGTTGGGTTCTGGGTAGAACCCTCTGAAAGGCTTCCAAGGTGAACCTTTATAAAACATTCTACCAGTAACCAAAAAGAGCTCTCCTGTGAGGACAAACTTTTGAAGTTACAGAATCAATGATTAATGTTTTTAAGTCATTTTTAAAAGTAAAAATGTCCAAATTCTCTGATTTAATTTCCTTAGAAGTTAATATTTTCTGAATATATTTGGGTTGTGGACAAGACAAGACATTTGAGGACGTCCCTTTGAGCTTTCGGAGACAGTGACCAACACTTTTCACCATTTTATGACATTTTTTCTGACACTTTATGGACCTAACAACTCGTTGATTAATTGAGAAAATAACTGACAGATTTATCGATAATGAAAAGAATTGTTAGTTACAGCCCTAATAGAATATGATGTATTGTAGGTGGCACAGCTTTAACTAGAGACCAGAGTTTAAGACCCCCATTCATCAAGCTTCTGCTCTGCTGAAGGGCCCTTGAACAAGGCATTGACCCTCTCTATCCTGACCTCCTCATGAAAGGAAGTAAAGCCACAATAATATTGTCTATGATATACTGTGTAATATCTGGTTATGTGTATCAGTCCTCTTGTGTGAGTGCAGGACAGACAGTTGAGTTTGTTTCACTCACCATCAACACTGAGGTCCTGACAGCCTCGGAGACGCTCTGCCTCAGCTCTGCGGCCGTGCCGGGTTTGTTGAGCCCCCGGGTAAACTTCCTCGCCTCGGGTGGAGCAGAAGAAGCCATGGTATAGCCCACCTTTCATCTGACGGGAAGAGCAGACTGCGAGGGGCTGTCCCAAACCGGCGGTGCGAAGCCTGAAATCCTGCGCTCCGGGCTGTCCGATGTGCGTAAATGCACACTGGCGCTGTTTTACCCCGCCATGGCACTTCCCTTTAACTTTACATCAGCTCGGTCACATCCACAGTCCAAACAGTAGTCCAGAATCGATAGATGAAGATGATGAAGGTGTCCTCCCTGGTCAATAGCCGCCGGAGAGCAGCATCCAGCGTCTGCTCTGCTCTGTCCCGTCAGCGGAGGTCCCTTGCGCAGACTGACTGACACGCCCCCCATCTTCAGTGTAATAATGCCCAGTGGGACAGCACTGTAAACTAATACATCCATCATATTTGGAGGGACGAATAAGTGCTACTGAATATAACATGACTGCATTGGTGACTTCATAGTGTCCAGATGCCACTTAATGGAAGTTTTTATCTGCGGTTTCACAATTATATTTCCATAATAGTTAGGAATATTAAAGGCCCCAGAGCTTTAGATGGCAATTAATGCCTTAATTGTTGTGTCAATAAAAGGGCGCATAATGTATCTGAGCAGCACTAAATACCATTTTGAGGTTATATAACTACAAACCACACATTGTCTTGCCGTAGGCACAGGATAACATTGCCACCTGCTGGAATAATTATTGTTTTAACCATACAGTCTGTGCTTCAGGGTTTGAACTATGTATGAAGTTATTTGACCACAAAGAGGCAGTAAAGTAGCACTAATAGTTGAATAACTACTGATATGTTTAAGAGCAATGGGAAATAGTAGCTTTAAGTAGAAGGTTCACATTCACCGTAATGTTATAACAATAATACGTGTATTGTATAGTATAGTATTGTATTGTATTGTATGGTAATGATGATACTTTGGTGCATTAAGTACTTTTTGGTGCCAATTTTGAATGCAGGACAGAGTATTTTTACAGAGTGATATTACTATTTTTATTTGAGTTAATACTTCCATCCCCGGAGAGCCTATTATTAGGATATTACCATGTTTTCACACAGCACTTGTAATGAACAATTCTTTGTCTTTTCTCACTTTACAGTATTTGAAATAAGTTTGCACTTGTGCTTATGCATTGAAAATGGGGGCATTGTACATTTTGATTCAGATTGCTATATTGTTTTGTAATGCATATTCAGTGGTAGAAAGCAATTTAGTCATGCATTTACTCAAGTACTGTAGTTAGAACAATTCTGAGGTTCTTGCACTTTCGTTCCTGCTGCTTTATGTTTCTCTGCCACATTTATTGTAGAATTCTGGTTACTAATTACTCTGCAGATTCAGATTAATAATAAATAAATGACGAGGTAATATTATATATTGAGTAAGGATGCACAATAATATTGGCACATCATCAGTATTGGCCAGTAAAGGCTTCAAAATTAAACATTGACATTGGCCTGGAAATGAAATTTTCTCCTGATATGACAAACCAATAATTAGACCAATGCAAATGATTCTATGTTAATGATATGTTAATTCCACTACAGGAGAGATGTGATACTCTCTGCAACCAGGTGGGAAAAATATGTGCATATATCTGCATTGGCAACCAGCCAAAATTAGCTGGGAAACATTGGCATATCAGATGCAGCACATCCCCAGCATTAACACAAAACTTAGATCCCCAGATGAACTTCATAAACTACCCAGCAGATAAAGTGTATGAAATAGTTGAAATTAGCTCTGCCTTTGCCAGCTGCAAAATTAAACTAATATATGCATTAATGAATAAATAATAATAATAATGATAATAAATAATAATTAGAATTCAATAGTATACTATACATTATTCTGAAATTGTCCATTCTGTTTAATGAGTAGCCTACTTTTACTTCTGGTTCTGAGTTATATTAGTATATTTTGATGCAAATACTTTTTTGTGCTTTGACTTAAAGGTGGAATAAAAAATTTTAATGCATTACTCTTAATTGTACCAATTGTACAAATTGTACCTTCACTGTGGTCCTACTACTTTTACTCAAGTACTTTAGCATTCTTAGTACATCTTCCATGCCTGCTCAAACTGAGTCACGCTTCACAGTGTTTACAGCAAACAAAAAACTCGGACAATTGCATGGAGAGACTGAACGCAACATATGTTTCCAGGCTGTCATATCCACAGTCTGCGGCACCGCGGCGCTGCAACACCCCTCCTGACTGTGTAGGACTGTCCTCCACCCCCAACACCAACCCACAGCAACCTGATACCGGAGACGAGCGGTCCAGACAAGCCTGCAAACGAGGCGTTCCCAGCCGCCCTCCCTGTCTGTCTGTCTGCCCAGCGGAGGAGCTCCAAACCGTCAATGCCAAGCGCTGCCGACCCGACCGACTGCCCGGGGGAAGATCAAACTAAGAGATATCCACTCCCTCAACCCCGTCGTCTGCCATCAAGGGACTAATAATCTATAATCTATCGCGAGGCAGAGAAGCTCCCATTGACTTGTGATTTTTTTCCTTCTCCCCCCTGAAAGAGGATCGTGAAATGAAACGGGACGAGGAGAACTAACTGGCTAGCCGTTGAGCTAACATCGGTTAGCATCGATAGCAGCTAGCTTGTAACCTAACCGAGCTAATTGGCTAACGTTTATATGCCAAGTTCTTGCATGTTTTGTCGAAAGGGTGGACGTTTTTTACAAAATGCATAACTGAGAATGGTCCGTGTTGGCACGAATTAGTTGTGTGTTCGTATTTTTTGCGATATTTACCCTCTTTGCCTAAGTTTTGTAGCGCCAGACAGTCGCCCTGGGCAGCTAGCATGGTAGCTAGCATGGTAGCTAGCAGTAGATATGGACGTTGTTCGCTGGCTGGCTGTAGATGGAAGATCCGCCAAACAAGTTAGTTGCTCGGTCTAGGTGTGTAAATGTTATTTATCAGCTTGCATCAACCTACCCCAACGCAACAGAGCCTCTTTTTCGCATCATTTTTCATCAATGTGCTCCCTGCCTGAGAGGTCAGTTCAAGTTATTGAGCTGACGTGAGGAAAAGAAGGTGAAAATCTGCAAAAAAGAATTAGAGGACCAGAAGAAGAAGTATTTAAAAAGACTTGGAGGATCTCCAACTAACAAGACCAAAGTCGATACACAGTGCTGTCATGGCTGTGGGCCGAATCACGATGAAATCACTCGCTAAATTTGGGTTTTGCCTGACAATTCTCCTGACTTCTGTGGCTGGTAAGTGGCTTATATTAGTGAATTGATTTTTGGGAATGAGGGAAGTGTACGTCTCATTAATATTTCATATTTTCCTTTTGGGTTTCTGCTGTCTGTATTTCGTCCACATAGCCTGTTTGGTGCAGATGTTGTCGCCAGAATAATGTAAGCCTACTTAAGCCTCTATCCAAAATCTGATTTTTGGACAGGGGCAGCTACAATGTTGATAATATCTGTGTGATTATTTTGTAATTTTGATCCAATCGTCGTAAAATAGACAGCCAAAATCAGGCTGTTGGGCAGGGCAGTATATATTCATATCGTGATGTGAATGTAGATATCATATGTGATTGTGAATATCGTAATATGGCAAGGATTAAAGGCTTCATTACAGTGACAGGATGCAATTTGTTGTTCAGTTTTTTGTTTTTTTTTTTGTTTTTTTGCCATAGTCATTATATCCACATTTGTGAACATATAACAGTGCTGTAATAATGATATTGGGGTGCTTGGTCAATATCATTATATTTGGTTTTGTCCTTATCGCACGGACCTATTTATGAAGTCACATTTATACTGTTTTGTGTAGTTTAATCTGATGCTTTGCTGTAATGCATCATATTTTGCAAGTGTTTTTCAAACTGAGGTCCAGTGACCAAGAGGGGTCCTTGAGTGGGTTGCAGGGCCAGCAAAAGTAGAAATAGAATATTTCAAGTTTTATTACATTATTGTGAAGTTGGAACACTAAGGGAAGAATTGGGTTTAGCCATTTTGATTGATTATTATTTATAGTGATTGTAGTTTGATAATTTATTGACCATGCTCAAGTTAGGATCACTTTCAATTACAATATTTTTGTAATTACTTAATTCCAGTTTGGATAAGACCGCTTCATTATTTCCAAACCTAAAAACTAAATAATTGCTATTATTAATGCCATGGTCCAATGTGTATAAAACAGTTTGGGAACCCCTGTTCTGAAAGATCATCTCTATTTGAGAATTTCCATTAGGTTTGCACAGTATGGTTAAAAAGACTCATATAGTGATTGTTTTGACAGATTGTGATATGATTCATGATTAGTGGCAATGATGACTTTTGCATCACAATTTTCATCGTTGCTGACAAAGCGTATTAAAATCATGATGATGTGACATTTCTTGTGGTATGTGTCAACCAATCATGTTTTCTAACATCTGGAGGACAAGATTTGTTGGCCAGGGCACCTCTGCAGCACTACAGTACTTGATGAAATGCTGTTTGTCACACTTTCCCTTTATCAAAAAAATGCAGCTACTGTGATTTGGATCTTGTACTTGGCTATACTGAGATAATATTTTGATTAAGTGTGCAACCCTGTTGTCAACATCGGATGTAATTTTCCTAAATCATCATATCATTCCTGTGTGTTTGTGCCTGTGTGTCTGTTAGACCGGTCTGTCCCTTATCCACCTTTTCCATCTTGATGTCTGCCTGCCTCATTTCTGGATTGATCTGGAGTGTAACACATCTCATTGTAGTCAAGTAAAACCTTCACAGATATCTCCTCTTGAACAGAGCAATGAATGCACCCCTGGCTCCTTTTTAATCATTCTGTGTACAAAGGCCTGGAAAAACACTGCCAAACATACCGCAGTCCTTGTCTGCCAAGTTGTGCCCCCTGTTCAAGACTTTGGGCTGAAGCCAGGCTTCTGTGAGACCTTGAGCATGATAAGATAGTAGCTGAAGCTGCACAGAGATGGAGGAACAGTGCATGTTAGGAGGGGGGAGGAAGAAGGTGGAATGTGTGGGAAGACGGGAGAGGTATTTTACAAGATGGGTAATTTAGGTGATAGAAGTTCAACATTGTGCTTTAGCTTCGACAGGGTACTTGGAAATAGGTGGTCTTGCAGCTCATCCAGTGGTACAACTGCGTACATGGGCGTGAATGTGTGTATAAACCGCTTGTTAATGGTGTATTATCATTTCTGTGAGTGTGTGTGTTATTGTTAAGGCTCGTCCAGCCATTCATAGACGAGGTGTTATCAAAAGCCCAGAATAATAACTGCTGTAGCAAAGGGAAATATGTGAGTGTGGAGCATAATTTGAATACACAGTTTGACTGTGTTCATCGCTTTAAGCTCATAGTGCTGAGAGACTATGCCCCTATTTGCATTTAGATTTGCATTTAACAGACGAGCGGTAGTCTTAGTGTTTTTTAATTCCCACTTCCATAAAATGACAAGCAAGGACTTTTAATTGTTAGTGCCTAAACAGTATTTTCTGCCATCCTCTGATTACGAGGTCATGCGTTAAATAGAGGAGAAAACTTAAATTTAGAAACACTGGAGTAAGTAGATAAAGCAAGGCACAGAGGAGCAGTGATTCAGCGGAGAAAGCGTTCACTGAAGAGATGAGTTGTCAGGTTGTGACGTATGATCAGTGGGGGTGGGAAATAGTGCAATTTCCATTCCCAAATTGTAATATTCAGCAAAATGTGAAACTGTAATTCATCATTTCAGCACACACGCTGGAAGATTTCTCATCATCACGACACATTATCGCCTTGATAAACTCACCTTTATGAGACATGACATGCGAATTAGTATTCCCCGAGCGCAGTTTAACGACTCCAGCGACTGGCAGAGGAGGATTGACATGTTCACTCAATAATCAGTATGAGGATGATTAATGGATACTTAAACACACGCGAGCCATGTAAACAGCCAATAAATTCAAATCGTTGCGCTGTGCAAAATTAATTAGGGCAGCAGTCAGACTTTGTTGGCATAGTGACTGTAAAGAGACAGGAGACAAAGCGCTCCCTCACTGTGCGGCTGTTCAGTTCATGAATGCAAAGCAGAGCTACCCCTGTGCCCATTTCTTAGGATGATACTTGTAATGATGATGATGAGAGGAAGCAGAGGGCTTAATGTGTTAGTCATCCGTCTGACCCAACACCTTTCCTTTTGAACCCTCCTTCTCAGCTCCAGGAACATTACTGCCTTCCATCATCCTTTATTCCCAACTCGCCTGTTAGCCACTGTTAATTCCTTTTTCAAATTATTATTCATTTCCATCCACCTGCCATGTGTTTAACCTGTTTGCAGCTGAGCTCGGGTCGTCCTTCCGCTCTCTGTCCCCTGTGACTAATCAGTGTGTGGGTGTACTGCCTGCTGTTCCAAAATCTGGAGTAGAAACAGTTCCAAACAAGCCTGCAGACGCTACCTGCGGCGTGGAACCACAGGTGTTCTCAAAGTAGTGACATTAGATGGGGACAGACTTGAGCCTAAATTCTCATCGACTTGTAGCTCATAATGTATGCCACAACCCATATTCAGGCAGACTTCTTTACTGTTGTCCTAGGTAAGCTGGAGGTTTGAGGGTCCAAAAGGGGATTAGAGCAGAAGTATTATACCATAGCATAAAAAGGACTGCTCATTTGCTCCGCTTGTCCAAACTCTGTAGCTGTGTCCCTCGAGCCCCATACTGTGGCGTTGACAGGCCCACTGTTCCCCAACCAGGCCGCGTCTCTGCAGCCCCTGCGGGCCACGGGGGACTCTTGAAGCTGTCGTCTCTGCGTTCACATCAGCGGCTCAAACAGAAAGTGAAGTTATTGGCTTGAGATTACAGGCTGGCGCTGAACGGCTGCTCGTGTGTTTGCCGTGCGGGCTAGCCTACAGAATTTGGTGAGCCAGGTACAGACTGCTGTCAGGCCTGGCATATAATCGATGGTTTTAATGGCAGTGTTGGTTGGAGAAGATGAGGATGAATCAGGATTACTTTAAATGCCAAGTCGAATACATGTTCAGGAATTTGCCTTGGCAACATGGCAGCAGAGACATTTTGAAAACACGGGAAAAAAAGAGTGCGAGAAAATTCTGCGATGTGCAACGAAAGAGTATTTTCATTGCTGATTAAAGGGGAACGCATCAAAGTGTTGTCAGGTGTTGAAGAGTATTACTTTATATATGAAAAGTTGTGTAAAGCCTGTTGTATCTCAAGAGGACCTGTGTTAAGTCTGATACATTACCTCAAGTGATGCCATGAGTCAGTGTCCACAAGACTTCAAGTTTGAAAATGCAGGTGTCACGTTAGAGAGACGTGAGTAGGCCACTACTAGCATAACACATTCAAATCTCTTTCTGAAATGGAGATGGTGGTGTTGCATTGGGGTAATATAGACGCTAGTTTTTGATAAGGAACAATTATTACAAACATTATTATTAGATTATTCCTTTTTAACAGCTGTATACGACTAAACCCTGTGTGATATAGTATGATTGTTATCATTGTTGCATGGCCTGGCACAGGTTTAACACTTTGTAAAACATGAACAGACACAAGAGAATGAAGGCCATAGAACATGACTAATCATTTCAGTTCCTAAATTAAATGACCAGCTCATACTATATTTATATTTTATAACAATAATTCCAGCAAATGCATACATTTGTTATAAAAGCCATTTATGTAAATTATAAGGTAGAGGTTGTAAGAAAGCTGCACAATAATTTGAACAAATCAAGGCAAAGAGACTAAGTCTATTGATAATCAATTAATCGGTTGAGTAATTATCTAAGGAAAAAACCTGAATGATATGATTTCAGCTTCTTAAATGTGAATATTTTCTGGTTTATTTAGTCCTCCCTGACAGTAAACTGACTATCTTTGGATGGTCAAAACATGACACTTGAGGGCATCATCCAGGGCTTTTGGATACAACTGATAGACATTTTTCACCATTTTATACACCAAATAATGAATTGATTAATCAGGAAAATAATCAACAGATTAATCAACATTGAAAATAGTTGTTAGTTGTATAGTACTGTACATCAGTTGTTAAAATAGATGTGTGTGACGTTAATGCGTGTGTCTCAATAAATGGCACAGGTTTTGCCCGAAGCCCAGGGGCTCACACTCTCGAGCAGCATCACTTTTGGCTCTGCTGAATGTACATCATAGTCTTTTCTGGATGTGGATGCCGCATCACTCTGGAGTTGAACACATAACAAGGGCAGGAAATGGGTAAAAGTAGTTCATAAAATGTTAAAATCAGTTGTAAAACTGCGAGGAAGCCAGTGTGTAGAAGCAAAAATAGAGGTAATACAATGATGTGTACTTACTATGAGCCAACAATTCAGTGTTCACACAACTGGAGCAATGCAATTTAGACAGGAAGTAGTTGGCCAGGCTGAAGGATATAAAAGCACTGCACCCACTTTGATTCCATAATATTTTGCACTCAGTACACATCATTATTTCGTGAGAAGAGATGACACTGACTGCAGCTAGAATCAGACCAATGAATGCTGGAATAGGGGGGCGGAGGGAGGCTATTTGGTCTCTAATACAGCTAGCCTTGTACTCTATTAGATGAAAAAAAATCAATGTCTGCCTCTCTTAGTACCTTGGTTTGAGTTCTGAGCAGAGGTAAAAGCAAAGCGAG
>JAJHUR010075127.1:0-12998 GCA_027495735.1 Lutjanus campechanus | reverse complement strand
GCTACAATGCAGTAATTTATTAACTTAGCTAACCTAGCTAACTTAGCTGTGCAGCTACCCAAGCTAACGGCAGTTAGCTACTGTAGCAACTTGTACAGCTATCAGGATGCTCAGGAAAGCAACAGGAAACTGGGTAAATGACCTCTGTACGGTATTCCATGTCGGTCTATGAGGCTATTTTCAGTCCTGGTCCAGCTGTGTTCACTAGAAGGCTGCTGCACCCAGTTCTGTAAAATGCCTCAAGCAAAATCTAATATCAGAGATACCACTTTCCTCAAAGTGACTAAAATCCAGCCAGCGGGCATGTTACCACGGTATTTTGGTGAAGCAGGTCAAGGTTTGAGATGGTGAATATTTTGGAAGACACACCGAGGTACCATACTGTTGCTTGCTTGCTTACTAGCTTTTTTTTGAACAAGCTGCAGGGGTAACATCGCTCTCTCTTTCTCTGCACTCAGGTACCAAAATTTGTCACAGATTGATTTAACGTGAATCGCTACTCGGTGGTACTGGCATAATTTGGTCTGCACCCTTAAAAGAACCAAGTTCGGTACCCAACCCTACTCCTGACTAACCCCTCTCACCTCTTCCTGCATCATCATATATGACTATGTCCTCGTGTTTGTCTCCAGTATGGGCGTCCGGGTTATGGATACTTCCTGGGTGTCTCGTAAGGGTTCCGCCACACTGGCACGCAAGGCCTCCTCTACCCCTCCAGGCATGCAAGGCCCCGGCTCTCCTGCAGACACACTCATCCCCGAGCAGCCCGGAGAGCTCGCCACCTCCCCGTCCGCGACACCGCCGCCTGGAGAAAGGGTTTGGTAAGTCACAGTGGAGACGCTGTCCCCCTCTTCCTCACGCGTCCACTCCTGTTCATTTTTATTGCCATCACCGTCATCGTCATCACCATCGTTAACTTTCTGAGCTCTGTGTGATGGAGGTGCTTGGCTGTGTTAATCATACTCCCATCCTCCTCGTCAACACCTTCATATCTCATTCTGTCGTTATTATGGTTTCTCACTCTCCACGTTTCTTCAGTTCTCCCTGTGGTTTGTCAGGTTGATGTCACTGTGGGTAAAATTTTGAAATGGATAACGAGTTTTTTTTTTGACTCTGAAGGGTTTTAGTCAAAATACTGTATGGAATTTTTGTTAAATCTGCAAGTCCTTTGCGAGCATGCTAATATCTCCAATATCCCATTGTTGTGGCTTGGCATTTTCAGCTTTGGTCGTGAATTATTTCCTTTTCTGTTGACACTCAGACTGATTTCACCATTTTTTGATATGATTATCATAGTTAAACACATGAATAATCACTTCATGGTCACTGGCTCTGCCTGTGTGGCAGACAAGAGATAATATGGCTTCTGGCTTGGCTGGCTTCCCCCTCCTCTCCTGTGGCTCTTTCAGCCGATGAAAGGGTTTTGTGTCTGTTTCACACTGCCCTGGGCTGACTGCAGGACCTGCAATGCAAACAAGTCATATACTGTCAGATAAGGGCAGCTAGGGTTTCCATATGCAGCAGAGCGGAGATATTCAGTCATCAGCTCAGCTGGATAAGACCAGCACTTTTACTACAGAGACAGTTCCTCGTCACAGCTCCATGCAGTGTGCAGACACAAGGTGATCACAGAGGGAGTCCTACACACTCTATTCTTTTCCTTTGGCAATAAAACTTTCTTTTCCTTTGCTGTTTCTTTGTGCTTGTCTTTGTATTTGCACTCAGCTGAGTGTGTGCTAAGCTTGGTGCCCACCACCCACCCTAAAATGCAGTTTTTTTTTCTTTTTTTTCTTCTTATTTTTGGCTACGGACCAACTAACACACTAACACCCTGATCATCAAAAACAGCTTATCCTATATCGCTCCAATGCGTCTCCCTGTTCAATCACTAGAGCTGTTTCTTTTGTGCTGTCTATTCTCTTAATATCTACAGCTCAGACAACGTGTCGCCCAATCGGCCGGACACCTCTCATGCCCACCCACCCCCAGGGGAGGACCGGCCACCCCCCCCTTACCCCACCTCCTCGTGCCACGCCGCCCCCCACCACTTCTATCCCAAACCCCCACCCTGCGCTCGCCCCGTGGCACCGGGTCCAGAGTCCCAGCCCCCCGGCTCACCCCCGCCCCCGCTGCGCTGGTCTGGCTTCACTCCCCCCGCCCCACCCCCTTCCTCCTCTTCCTCCTCCTCCTCCTCGTCACTTGACATCAATTCGAACCCCAAACCCAGCTGTCTGCACTTCCCCAAGCACAGCCCGCCTGGTGACATGTCGCATGCCCCCCCGCCAGACACTAATGCTTCACCACTCTACATCAAAACCCCCTTGGTACTAACCCGCCATGACCAGTCCCTTGGCAACCCCCCTAGCCTCCCTTCGTCCGCGCCCCCGCCCCCGCCGTGGGCTGCCTGTCCGTGTGTCCGAGAGAGAGGACCCCCCAGGCTGACTAGGTAAATACAACACACCCATGGCCACGATGGATGCATCACAGAGTGGCAGCTGTATCTCTCCTCTCCTCTAGCTCGCTGGCTCATGTTTTCTTTTTGCTTTTTTTCCCTCCCCCCTCAAATTACATACCTCAGATTCTGTAACATTCAGGTTGTCCAGGGATTCCTCTCATGGGGGTTGCCTAGCAACTGAGGATGTTACTGGCTTATATAGCGCTCGGTTTCATGCTGGTATTGAGTAGACGATAAATACATGGACACAGCTGCATATGGCTATCGAATAGCATATGAATGTATTTATTCTACAGTTTGCAGCAGTCTTTTACTAACCAGCAGAAGGATCACATTTTTAAGAAAGTAAAGAGTTTGGTCACACTTTATTTTACAGTACAGTAATAACACATAACAAGCCATATTTTGTATCAAATTAGACAAAAACTAAAAATAATATGTTCTCCATAAGACAGTATTAAACTCTTATTAGACTTCCTTAGGGAGTCATTAGAGACACATTAAAAGGGACCTGTACTTTAAACTAAAATGTATTATTTCCCACTTATTTTTCTTTCTTAGAGGGTTTGTAGGGATGCATTACAATAGAACTGTACTGCAAACTAAAATGTATTATTTCCCACTTATCTGTCTTATTACTGTACTGTAAAATAAAGTGGGGCCGAGATATTCAGGGTTAGTCATGGGGCACCCGGTTTGCAATTGTGTCCTGGTAAGCTACAGTATAGAATATCTTCATACAGAATAAGCATCTTCCAGCTACAGCCAAAGTGCTGAGTTTGTATAGAGCGACTGTGGCAGTTTCCTGACTCATAAGTCTATGGTGTTACAACCACGCAGGACAGAGTGAGTCATTACAGCAAATCTTTGTCAGCGGTCAGAACAAGCTCGCTTAATAACCATCCTTCTTGTGATTCGGTATCTCCATGACTTCCCATTCAGATGTCTTATTTCGGGGGACAGGCAGCTCAAAGGGACTGCAGGAGATTGCAGTTAATTAGATGTCACATAATCCAAAATGTGACAGTGATACTTCAGTATGGGCGCTCTTTGTGGGTGTGAGTTCATTTGAGTTAAGCAATTATGCTAGTCTATATTATTTTGTATTATCTTAATTAATGATAGATATTTTTACACCTTAAAGCATGGGTCTTCAACAGGAGGTCCGTGACCCCTAGGAGGTCCTCAGAGTTACTGCAGGGGCTCTGCCAAATTATTGTGATTGATTTTTTTTTGCCTCAAATTTAAAATATGTCTGAAAATATGCATCAACATGAATTCAGTATATTGTAAGCACTAATAAATTGGCTTATTTTTAAAGAAAACCCAAAACTTTACACAACCTTGACAAAGTTTAGCTAAATTAGACTTCATAGAACCTATTGATAATGATGATGAGCTGTATTATGATGTATTATTAAAACATATTGGCCAGTTGGTTGTATTGTTATCCCCAGTGTAGCCTACAGACACTCATGTGAGTCACCAGAATTGTTTTGACTTCATGAGCAAGAGACACTGACAAAGGCCTTCCTTCCACCTCAGAAAGTGCAGAGGGTGAGACTATCGCAGTTAACATCACAGCTAACACGTAGGAGGGGGTCTCTGCTCCGTCTCTGTATCAGCTAAGGGGTGTTTGGCCTGAAGCAACGTTGAAGACCTCTGCCTTAAAATGCAAAGAGAATACAATACAGTAAATCAAAAAGCAGAGAAAGGCAAATATACAGTTTATCACATAGTATTCCAAATTACTATAACATTATGCTGATCTTAGGAAATATATGTCAGGATCTGGGCACCACCACACAAGATCAGCTAATTAAATCAAGGTTATTAATAACCATCATAATTAATCATGTTTATTATTCATTAATTTATTTATTTTCTGTTCATATTAATTTATTTTTTATGTTAATTTATTAAGTTAATTTTTAAATGAAGATGTTTTAAGATTTTGACATGCAGTATCTCCACTCTATATGTTTCGCATCTTCACTACTGTCTGTGCTGTAATAAAAAGGTAAACGTAATACTAAGCAAAGTTAATTAAAGGGTTTTTGCCCAAAGAAGCATTCATGCTGCTTCCTTCTGTTTGTCTATTAAAACCATCTGTTCGCGAATGCTGGAAAGACTTCTTGGAGCTCAGTAGCATTTTAGTCAGGTATCCGTCCTGAGATGGAAATGTTATGAGTTCACTTCAGATCCCAGCTGGGCTGTAGTTCAGGCAACATTATTAATTTTTTTGACCGCTGTAACCTCCTGTTTTAACAGAGAAGAAAGACATTTAATGTTTTTATTTTTATAATCCAGAATATGGTATGTCTAACATGTGAAAACTCATCTTTTTACCTTCCTTTTTTTGTTATTTTATTTAAACTGAAATGTGTTATTCTTCTTTATAATGAAGATATGTGTGATGAAAAATGTGACACTGTTTTGTCTGTAAATACTTGCTTATCTTGATGTAGCCTTGCCTGACATCTTTTCTTGGTTTCAGAAAGCTTAAGAAAGTTGGTAAAAGTATACTTAAAGACTTGATAAAAATGAAAAAATGCCTTTTTAACCCTTTTTGATCACATCTCTGGTCATATTGTGCACCTGTAAAATTAAAAAAAATTAAAAAAATACCAACCTCAATTTCAAAATAGCTCTGTAAAATGTAAATAAAAACAGAATACAATGATTTGGGAATTATTTTCTATGTTCAATCAGATGCAGTCCAAAGAGAAGATATTTGATGCTGTACCTGATGAACTGTATTATTTTTTCTAAGCAGGTTGAAAAGGATTTGCAAGTCATTGCATTCTCTTTTTTGTTTATGTTTTACAGTGTCCCAACTATTTTGAAATTGGGGTTTGTACAAAAATCCATTTTATTTGTATTACCAAAATCCAATTATGTTTTCTCCCTGTGAAACAAAGTATTACCTGTGCTCATGCAGGCTTGAACCAAGCGATTATCATGACATCCACTCATCAAGCAGTCTTCAACTTTTTTCGGCACAGAGCTAAGATTCATTAGTTAGTCTGCAACAGCATGATAAGTCATGTTACGACACGCCCCCTTTTTAATGGTCAAATCAAATTCCTCCCAACGTTATGTCCCACACACCAATCCTGTTTCATTTGGAAATTTATCACAATACATTAGCTAGATACTCTTGAAATGCTGTTTCATCTGGACTTAGTATTGAAAAAATCATAAGTGATGAAGACGGTCATGATGATGATGATGATGATGATGGTGATGGTTATGATGATGATGGTGATGGTGGTGGTCGTGACTGTTGGGGCACTGAGGTAGTCTAAATGAGGTATACTGACAGTTGACAAACATATTGTGACCGACACTATTCAAACACTAATGTCTGCCTGTCTTTTTCAGTTCTTTGAAGAGTAAAGAGCTCTCCCCTGTAATTGGACACAAAGCCATCCAGGTGGCAGGTCCAACAGTCCCCCCCAGCAGTAGTCCTCAGAGCAGCAACCAGTCCCCCCACTCCACAGAGCACAGTCCACACACCCTGCGCAAAGGTCAGCACCTCTTTCCATCTGAGCTTACACTGGCTTTCTATAGTTTAAAGGGATAGTTTGGGTTTTTTTGAAGTGGGGTTGTATGCAGACGTATCCACAGTCAGTGTATTAGCTACAGTAGATGGCTGTCGAGACACCTTCAGTTTGGAGATGCAACAGTAGTTAAGCTAAGCATTATACAGCTGTGGGCAGGGTCAGTGGCAAAATGTAGTTTAGCCACCTAAAAAAATCAATACCGCTTTAAGTGTGCACTGTATTTTCATAGGTTTACTTCTCAGACAGACCATCAGACAGCCTTTTCTGACAGTAAATAGCTGTTATGTAAGACAAATATCGCTCTCTCCAAAGTAACCACACTGCTTTGTCAGAAACAGTATGTTTACCTTGCAGAACCCATTAGTGGCTGATGCCTCAGTAGGTGAGTTATGGCCTCGCCGAGTCAAACCGTGCCACGCTGATTTGCTTTTTCCTTACCACTTTTGATAGGCAGAGCTGGGCCAAATCTCACCTGAGATGGACTGCCTCTGGAGTGGGGGTCAAAGCACGCCCGACCCACCTGGAAGTGGGTTGCAGTGATGTTTCCTGTGACAACCACCCCTTCTCTTTTAACCCCAGTCAAACATGTGTTGGACAGAACTGGTGTGTGCAGGAGAGCAAAGAGAATTGTGTTTTTAAAAGTCTGTGTGTTCAGCTCTCAACGTTTGTAGCTTCTAACTGAATCTCTGTGGTTGGAAGTATAGTTCCTCTCGTGTCGCTGCTTGTACTTTCTGACAAACAGAAATAAACTAACTGATCGAAGCAGCGTGAGACCAGCAAGTCCATGTTATGCGAGGTAAAATTACTGTTTTTGGGAAGAATTGTGGTGGCTTTGAAGAGAACGATTTTGGTATTATTTATTTTTTAGGTGGACCTTTTTGTTGGTGGCTAAAATACCCTTTGCCGCTGACCATATCTGGAGCAGTATATTTCTTAATTTCCTACACCAGTAGTCCTCTCTGCTTCTCCAAACTTTGGGTGTGCCAACAGCCATCTACTGTAGTTAATACTGTACACTGACTATGGATAAGTACCTCATACAACCCCACAAAAAAACTTTACCTGTCCCTTTAAAAGAACATATTTACATTTTTAACAGGAGACAGTAATATCACTGTGTTGCATATTTCCAGGTTCCAAGAAGTTGGCCCCTGTGCCTCCCAAGGTCCCTTACGGCCAGTCTGGCGGGATGTCCGACCAGTCCACAGGTCAGCCGTCACCAGTCAGCCTGTCCCCCACACCTCCTAGCACCCCCTCTCCTTATGGACTGGCCTGCCCTCCAGGGCAAGTGCCCCCATCGTCCCCAGGGCAGACCCCTTTGGGGGCGCCCCACTCACTTTCGTCCCCGCCCTCCCTGACCGGAACGCTCACCAAGTCGCGGCCCACCCCCAAGCCCAGGCAGAGACCCAGTCTGCCCCCTCCTCAGCCACCCACAGCCCCACCTGGGCTCACTGGCCCAGCCATGGCCCCAGTTCCCCAGCCCCTGGAGCAGGGCCTCCTGGATGGACTGTCTCCTGGGGAGAGCATGTCTACAGGTAAACACCACCCCTTGGTAACAACACCCCCACCGCCACCACAGGTGGGGCTGCAGCGGCCCTCTCTCAGACTCGCTGTGGCTCTGTCCAATGGAGACGGCGGACGAGTGTAGGACTCTGTAGGACTGTAGATGTACAAAGATACCCTCCCCCCTTTATTGACTGCTCCCAAACGAATGTCTGAATGAAAAAAAACGTTGCCTTTTAGACACAGATGCCTGAGAATGAGACGATGTAAATATTGTAGTGAGCAAATCTCCTGACTTATGTACTCATTGCTTGTGTTATGTGATGATGTTTCTGGGTAATGTGTGGAAACATCAGAGAAGCATAGCTCGTCCTGCTTGTATGGAAGTTGCCATTAGAATCATCATGTGCTCTCTGTTTATCTGTGTTACCCAGACCCTCACTCGGCAGAGGTAGGTCAGAGGCTTGCACAGTTCACACCAGTGCGTAGCAGGCGTGGACACCTAGCCAGACAAACCCCACATTATATCTACAGTATGATGTTCTGATGATGAGGTGTTCTGTCATAATATACCAATCACTCTGTCACTTTGTTATATTTATCATTCTCTTGTTCCCCCTGCTACTATTGTGTACCTTGCAGCTGTGTGAGGCCAGGGATTCAGTGTGGGCTAAGTGTGAGGGGGACTTTTAGGGTAAGCCAGACCGTCCCCGCCCCATGCGCTCCATCTCACTGCCTGGCCTCGTGCTGTGGCTGCCTCTGGGGTCTCCTGCAGCCTGCCTCAAACATACCTACCGATAGCTCTCAATCAGATAATTTGCTCAGTCCCTCCAGGATTTCGCAGCCTTTTTTTGGGATTGTTGCAGCCTAAAAGGCCTGATTTCATGGAAGCTTTTCTAAGAGAATGTTGTTTTTAATTTAATATTTTTTGTATAATTCATTAAAAATCAAAGGCAACTTGTTCCAAGGAAAATAAAACCATGCTCTGTCCTGAGGATTCCAAATAACCTTACAAAAAGGCTCAGGATTACACAAATTCTGACAAAATATGTTGTATTTGTCAATGAAGAAGTGCACCTGGGGGGTGTTTTACAAACAAGCAAAACATTGCAAAAGCAAAAGTTTGATGGAACATCAGGGACCATAAGTCTTGGACTTTATCGTGTTATCCCTGACAATGTCATATACATTCTGCATTTACTATTGCATTTGATCCAAAAATAACCCAAAACTAAACTAAAATAAAACCTTTTTTGAGATCAAACTCATTCAATTTAGCAAGCAAAGATTCTACAATATGAAAGTGCACAGAGCATTGATAGATGTCAATAACAGTGACAAACCTTGCATAATAATAAAACAGTCAGTTTATTGAGACTAGGGCTGCACAATTAATTGCAATATAATCAAAATCACAATATGGCCAAGTGATAAAGGAAAAATGTGTGACAAAAGATCATGATAATGAAGTGCTGTAATGCTGCAGGGTTGTCCAGGCCCACAAATTGTGTTTTCCGGTTGTAAGAAATTATTCTCGGTCAATTTTTCAGGAAAAGTCACGATGCTTGGTCATATTTGCAGGAACAATTGTGGTGATTGGACAGACTTGCAAGGTCGTGCAGAATTTATGGGGATTGGTTGAATTTACGTTAATTGTTGTGATCGCAACATTGCAACTTCCTGGAGGGGCTGTTTTCCCAATTTCCTCGTAGCAGGTTGGCATCATTGACTCCTTTGTATGGTGTTGTACTTCAGCCGATACTGCATGGCTTAAGGACTTCCCAGAGTGCACCACACTGCGCTCACATTGCAGACGCCGTCGCTTACAAAGGTCCATCCTAAAGCCCCTCCTCCTTTCGTTCCCCATTCCCAGCCCTTTACCAGCAGACATCCCCCTCTAACGCACCTGCCACCGGTATTGGGGGGCCACAGGTAACTCCCACTCCTCCTTTGGCAGGTTCATCGCTTTTTATAACCTCTGCTCCCTCTTACTACACTGCCACGCTCCATCTCATTCCTACACAGGAGTAGTCATCAGTCTCTGCTTGGACCTGCTGCTTCCAGTAAATGCAGCAGCACATTAGAATACCTATATTTAGAAAAAAAAAAAATCCTGTATCCAGTCCTCATGAGATTTCCATTGTTACTTCAAGCCCACTTGGTGTCTTGGTGCCATTTTTCCACAGAGTTCCACACACATCTTGTTGCCTCTGTGTTGGTTTATCTGGCCATTGTTGTAAACGTGTACAGTAATGTGTCGTTGTGCAGTCATTATTGTATTTTATCTGACAAAATATCTGTTGTTGTTGTCTTAAAAGACACAAAAAGCTGTGACAAACCCACACTAGTTGCACACTAGTTTGTTCAGGTGTGACTAGCACTAGCACACTGAAAACATCCCTGTGTAGAATGTGAAGCACATGTAATCTACTGATTATCTCAATCAGGGCAGACATCATATGCCACTTACCATGAGTTCTGACTCAAAAAGATTAATATTATTTCTGCTCTCTTCCGTTTTTTACACCTCATTGTCATCACCATACGCTCTCTTCTCCTCCTCCTCTTGCTCACCATCACCATTTCCAACCATTCTGCTCATCACACTCACCTCTCCCGCCATGCTCACCATTAGATATCTTCAATTATGAAATCCCCTCCATCAATGTCAATCTGGACAGCCTCATCGATGAGTTCAGCGGTGCCCCTTGCAGGAGGTCCGTGGCAGTGACAGACTCTCCAGAGGGGGACGCTGTGCCTGAGGAGGAGCCCCAGAGCACCACTCTATGACCTATGACCCTAAAGGCATCACAGCTTACCAGCACCCCTATGGCTGTACATACTCTTAACTGTCGCCACCAAGGCCTGATGGAAACACACACACTGGCCTCACCAATGCCCACCTGAAACCAGAACTCGAACACATCTGCTACAGGCTGCAAAGAAACTCATCTCTTACAATTGCTCGCTAGTACATAAATGTGACTACAAAAAAAAACACCAAAATGCCATAGTGGAGGAACAGTTGCCTTTAGGAGGAAAGACTGGAAAATAGATGAGTATTACATTAAAAGATTTTTTTATTTTTTCTCTCTCGCTTTGCTTTGTTCATCTTTGTTGTTTGATGCAGTGGTTTGTATTTCTGTGAGTTTTTTGATTTATTTTTTTGCCTTATTAGAACATGCAATCAAATTGCAATATGATATTCTGTACAACTTTTGGTTAGGGAAACTCAGAGCCTGACATGGTTAGGAGCAAAGCCCATCCTCAGGGTGTATCAGAGAGACAGACTGAGAGAGTAGTCTTATATTGCTCACAGGGTATTCAAGCTTTGTGCACATTAGGAAAACGCTGAGCCCTAGAGACAGGTTCGGCACGCAGGATGAAACATTTAATGCAGTTTAATTCTTACTGTCACACCTGGTCTTTACTTCCCCTCTTCTATTACACATAATACAACTGTAGTTCTTTATCTGATGTTTACCTCCACGTGGGTAAACTCACTTTAACTCACTTTATACCAGCACAGTATGAGAGGAATGTTACTGTAAATTCAATTTTTTGAACTTGCAACTCTTATTCAGTTTTGAAGAAAGCACCACGATGTGTTTTTTTGCATGACGAGCCAATATGAACGAATTGCTTTGGATCAAGGGCCTCAGAATGGCAGTGTTTTTATTTCGTGTGAGTGTTTCTGTTGTTGTTGTCCTTGGAGAGTAAATTTAGACCACCCACGTGCTGTTACAGTTTGATGATAACGTATGGATGACTACACTGCCTTTAGGTTCATATGATCTCTCCCTTAACCTTGTTTCAAGTGCTTCAGGTTCAGTGACCTTTGACCCCTAGTGTAAATACAAAGACTGTACATAAATCGATGTATATAAATGAGAGGGAAAGTATATGTAAAATGCATATCTTGAATATATATAATAATTATAATATATGTGCTGATATTTATCATGTGTAGAAAATGTAATGATTAAAAAATTGATGTTATTTTTGTCCCTGCACACGACGAACAGGTTTACTGTAGATTCATAATGTTTCACTTTAACAACAGGTTACAACGATGCTGCAGCAGAAATGCAGAATGTTACTTCTGCTAGAAATCAATCGTGGTCTTTCTAATTCTGTCTCCTGAGCTTTGACTTCAAACATGCTAGAGCACTAATGAGTTGCACACCAATGCCCTATCTTTGCTTTTTCCCCCTCTTGAATCAGTTATTTAATCGATTGCTGTGTAAATAATTAGATTACTTTTAACTCCCTTGGAGCATTTAATTAAATCATAATGAGGATAAATGTAATCCTAATAAAGCCTATATCATTGGACTGACTATAGCGAAGTAAAAATATGTGCTCATTCCCTTCCTAAGTCCTGCCCTTTTTTGCTCTGTGCTCCAGTAACAGTTGGGCAAGCTTGGTACTCGATGGAACCTCGGTCAACTTTCTCCTTTCTCGATCCCTGTACTTACCTAACCCTCTTTTGTTGGTTGTAACCGTTTTCCAGATCTGTAGATAATAAGCAGGCTCCAATTTCTCTTTCTTTCTCTTTTTTTAATTCTTTTTTTAATCAACACCAAAATGGCAAGATAAGAACTAGTAGCTCAATACCAATAACTCATAGGCAAGGCAGACACAAAGAAGCAACTTAAATACTACGCATTGAAATATATAAATTAAATAATGTTGGTGTGAATGGTAATGAAATAATAATGTAGTGTTTTTAGCAGTAAACTAAATTCTGCAAGTGCATCATAATGATGTGAAAATATCTTTACTCAAATAGGCTAAATAATGTAAACAGCTTAATTTGAAATACAAATTTAGCATAGTGGCTGAAGCAATTAAAATAAGTGAAAAATGTGAAGTGTATAGTAACTACGGCTGCACTTAGATATGTTAGGCTTGTTTACGTTGATCAGAAAGGCAAATTTTGAAGATGGTTAAAAGATGTTGCTGGGGAACCTGTAAAAGCGAAATATAGTCACATCTTAAGTTAGCAAATGTTAGCACAGTGCTAGCTAGCTAGCAGATTAATGATTGCTGTAGATTAATTAGCTAATTGTCTAACTTTTTGCAAAAATTAGTTACCAGATATAACTAAGCATTGCTAACTACTAGCTAAGCATTGATGTAGATTAACTAGCTAACCAGCTAGCTAGTTTTGATTACACTAGCTAACTAACCACAGCAACATTCTTTAACCATGTTTGAAATTTGTTTTTTCTTATTTTCAGCAATAGAATAGAGGTTTTTAAAGTAGGGGGTGGGGCTCCCAACAGTTTAAGGGGAGGCTCACCGAATGGAAGTGAGAAAAAAAAGTCAGAAATAAATAATTGCCTCTGGACAGCCTTTTTAAAAAATTTTTTTAGGTATTTCGTGTGTGGTCTGACACGATGTATAACAGCAATATTTGGCTATCTTTGCTCGTGGTTTTCAAAGTTTGGGGGGGGGGGGGGGGGGGGGGG
>JAJHUR010075126.1:17610-35069 GCA_027495735.1 Lutjanus campechanus | reverse complement strand
GAGTGCCATTTTGTTCGTTTTATTTTCCTGACTGGACGTTAGCCAAAGATGACTTGTGCATCGTTGATTGTCTCAAGGTCCACTGCTCTTCAATTCAAACCCCAAGCTTCCCTTTCCAATGCCTACAGGCTATCTCTCTCTCTATCAAAAATAAAATCACAGAGACGGATATCTAAAACCTGGGCAAACGATCTATAAAGAGGTATATTTTCTCGTTAACTCTAGTGAGACTTCATTATGCAATTGGGGTGAACTGACCCTTTAATAACAAGTAGCTGTGATGCATAAAATTGTCCCACTGAAATGAGATTTGGAGGATTATTTTTCTACTTGCCCAAATGAATTCAGGTGTCAGGTGTGGAAACTTTTCCTTCTCTTGCCTCACTTCTCCCTTTTGTCTCCTGCAGAATGAAGCACAGACTGGTAGAGAGTGTAATAATCCACTCCATGTATTTATATTTTTCTAACATTTGTTTCTTTGCACTTTTTTTTTTTTTACATTGTGTACAATTCAGAATTTCATACTTCTACAGACTTTTGTGTGTGTTGTCCATTCTTCACCTTTATTTGTTCACTTCTGTTGTCTTTCTTCTTATCTGTACATCTGCTGCAGTGAAGGTACAATGAGAACGATGCAAAACTCTTTCCTTGTATGTGTTCACATACTTGGCCAGTAAGTTTCGATTCTAATAGTGATTCTGATATAAACACAAGCACATGTCCTACGTCCTATGATGTGACATCAGCAGGACAAGTTTTATTTGAGTTAGCAAGTTATTTGAATTCAAAATTCCAAGCATTTGTTTTCAGAACACCTTGAAATTTTTGAATACGAGTTCATCTAACTTGGAGTCTTTTGACTTGACATGATAAGTTGAATGAATGTACTGTCAAGAGTCCAATCAACTCGTTAAATTAAGTTTCTTAAGAAAAATTTTCAGCATATTATCAGACTTCCCAGCATGCATTGTTTGAGAGTTAAAATTCCCCTGAGAGCTTTACTCTGACTAAGAAATTTAATTTCCTTTGACGTTTTCTTGGTTTTAACAGTCAGTCTGATTGAACATTTGTTATTCAACTTAATACCTTCCAATGCTTTGCTGAAAAGTTTTCTCACATAGCCTAAAACTGAATTAATATCAAGTTCATTTGACTTGAAAAGTTTGTTTTGAATCATTACAAATTCACCTCAACTTGTCTTTTCAAATTCAGCCAACTTAGGCAGCCCAAACACTAACTTTTTAAGTTTAAAGAAAGTAACTGAGTTTTTGTTTTAACAGTGTTGTTATTATGAAAGCTGCCATGTGCTGCTTCAAGACCTGATTCTCTCATATAGTTGAGTTTTTACTCTACATGCAAACACACACACACACACAAGTCCTTCCTGGTCTCACAGAGAGGGGCAGTGGCTGTAAGGAAGGATTTACAGGGGCCGCCTGTCCTCCCAGCAGTAGGCTGATTGGAGGGGCTGGCTGTGTTTGTTAAGGTAATGGGCCCTAGGTGAGCTAATTCACAGGGTACACGCTCCATGCTCTGTCACCTCAGGAGTACCCCGGTGGAGAAGGAGCTTGCCGACGGGGGCTGGGGCAGGGGTGGGGGGAGGAGGGGGCTAGGTTTCCAGCGCTCGAGCTCTTCCCCAAAATCCCCTCAGCCTTGCTCCGTCTCCTCCAGCTCCACCTGAAAGTGATTACCAGGCCAGCCGTGAGCAAACAAGCCCCATATGGAGTGTCTATAGTGGGGCTGAGGCTGGAGCCTGGGGAGCCCTCCTCCACCTCTTTGGAGAGAAGAGGCCTGAGCAAACACAGCTAATGAAGTCTTAACAAGCAGCCCCGGGTTAGCGCGAGCCCGCTAAATGCCACCGAGGCTCTTGGAATTGTGTCCAGCAGATTGGCTAAATCTCCTCGAAGCTTTCCTTTACAAGATAAAGTTGCATTAGCATATCTCTGTCTCACCATCGCAGAGGTAAGTCCGGGATCTGGCAAGCAGTCACACTTGATGGGCTCCCCTTTTCTTCAGCGGGAGCACTTGATTCTGACAGACAGAATGGGGCTTTAAATTGAACATGTTAACTTTGGATCTCAGTGTGATTCTGGATGTTATTCATTGGTCACAGAGTGCTTCTTTAAAGCTTTGGTCCGCGGAGATATTTTCTCACAGCGTGCAGCTCTGCGTTGCAAACAGGAGATGAGTGGATTTCCTCAAGAGTAAATCATTATCTCTGCACAGAACAGACTCGACGCCCTCTCCTGCCCTCGCCTATCCTCCCTCTGCTCCCTCCATCACTCTCCCACACTGTGACCAGCACCTTACCCTCACTCCCTTTTTTTTTTTATTCCATGTCCTTTTTCACACGTCTCAAATACCAGGGGTTATTATTGAGAAAACATCACACCATCCATCTATCGTGTGTGTGCACAAACATAACACATATCTCCACAGCGCTGGCTAGCCGAACTCTTCTTTCCTAATCAAAAGCAAACAGCCATTAACAGAGCTCCTTCCTTGTTATCTCACACCGGCGAGTCACTTAATCAATCTGATGCTCGGCTCACTCCGGGTTATTTTATACGTTCACTGGGTCGAGGCTGTAAAATAGCCGCCCTCACATGATAAAGACCTGGCTGCACTCCAAACACAATACCACTAAACTTAAACTCCAGCACCAGCACCACACCCCGGCCCCTTGTGCACAATGTTGCATTATGCATGGGTGGGAAGCTGGGAGGAAGATGCTTTTTTTAACGCTATGCCAGCACTGTAAGACCACACATTGGCCTCCCAGCAGCCGAACTCTGCAGGAACAGTGTGTGTTTGCGTGCAAGTGTGTGCACAGAGGAGGACAAAATGTCTATTCAAAGGCACATCCCTCATTAGTGAAGTGAAGATAGAGTTTCAAACAGATGTGCTGATCACATGGTTGACTTCTCTTACCAGAAAAATGTCATTTATACATCCTTCATGAGATTATTGAGTGTTTCAGACAGACGAAGATTATTATGTAGAGTATATCACTAGTGGTTTCTCTCACATTAAAGCTATAATATGTGGCGTTTCCACATAAAAAATTCGATAAACACTGGTCATGTGTTATGTTTTGTTGATTTGTGTGCTTATATGATCCCAAATGTTTCCAACAATGTTCAAACGCAGAAAAATCTACAATTTCTTCAAGGCAACAGTGCGTTCCTTGCTAGCCGTTGCTAGCAAGTTGCTGTAACTTTTTGGGAAAACACAGGATATGTCAGTGAGGAAGGAAGTTATCACACACAGCTAAACGTAACATGAATAAAACTTCAATATACCATCACTGCTGATGAAAATCTATCTTGTGTGACTCAGACAGAAATCATGGTCTCTGACAAGGTAATATTAAAGTTTTATTCACATTACATTAAGTCACATCCACCGACTTCCTTCCTCACTGTCTGACATATCTGACTTATCTTGTCTTTTTCTGGAAGTTATAACAACTAGCCAGCAACAACCTGTAGGAAACGCTCCATTAAGGTTTTGGAATTGCAGCAAAACTGTAACAGTTCTAATTATTAAGTAAAGTAGCTACACTACATTTCACAAGTACTCCATTGTAGAATCAGATCAATATATTGGCTGATATTATCAGTCAACCGATATTACCAGCCTGATATTGGCCTAGCACAGCGATATCAGTCTATATCAGTATCAGCATGTATGTAATCCGATATTTTTTGCAGATGTAATGAAGATTGTTTTTATTTTCAATTATTTTAATTACAAAGGCAGCATTTTATGTATATTTGATCCTTTTTCTCAATTAAAGTTGTCCATTTGTATCTTATACTTATACTTTAAAATCCCAGTGAAAGTGGAGTGTTTCACTGCCCTCATATCATTTTGGATTTTGTATACAAAGAATATCAGCTCATCATGAGTAAAAGTCCTGCAAGCAAAATTTGATCAGAAACATGAAAGTGACAAAAGTAAAAGTGATCATTACGGAGCAGAATGGCCCCTGAATTATATTGAAATGTACAGTACCTGTTATTGTTAGAATTATATTATTAGTTTATTGTAAACATCATATTTTATATGCTATTTTTTTCATTGAAATTTTATCTGCAAAGTATAGCTATTAGATAAATATAGTGTAGTAAAAGTACAATATTTCTGCCTGAAATACAAGGGAATAGAAGATATAACCAGATATAACCTACAACAACCTCACAACCGCACACACAGAACTACTTGCTTAGTTACTTTCCATCACTGCAAAATATCCATGAAGTATGACCATGTCTGTATAAACATACTGCTGAGAGCTACGCGGTTATTTCTAGCATTTGAAGCAATATTGTGGTTCGTACTATAGTTATAGCACAGGAGATAAGAGTGACATAAGGTTAATAAAGACGCAATATACATCAAGTCTTTCTACATGAGTTATTGGACAATATCAGGCATAAAAACACCATTTACTACAATCTGATTACAGTCAAATAACTCCCGAGATCCCCACGCAGACACACTGTGCGAGCATGTTAACACTGATAGGAGTGTCTCTGCCTCTGTCTCTCTGTCTCACTGTGCTGTGCTGCTGCTTGGTCTTTGCCTCGCGCAATTACGCCTCCCGCGGAGCTCTATGCAAGCGTTAAACGAAACATTAGCACCTCATTTAAAAAATAAAACAGCTTTTCACAAGGACAGACAGCTCCCTGCGCAGTCTTATCATGCGCAAATTAGCCAATTTACCAAACTGGCCTCTCTCTCTCTCTCTCTCTCACACACACACACACACAGAGACAGAGAGAGAGAGAAACAATCATCTGAAGCGAGACATGTTACCATTGTTGTGACTCTATCAAAGATTGTGTGTTTTACGGAAGTTACAAGAAAGCGAACACGAAGTTGAGTCACTGACTGAGACTGTGGAAATAGTATGTTATTATTCCTACTGACAGTACGTCATACGTCTATATAACTATGATTATAATGATTAAAATGTCAATGTTAATGTTTGAAAAGGGTTTGAGGGGGTTTATTACAGGCTTATTAATGGGGTCCGACCAATTTTGGAGTTTTGGGGCTGATAATGATACCGATAAACCGTACCAATATTCTTCATACATTCAAATATCATTCAACCGATATCAAGGGGGTGAATCAGTAAACTTTCACTGGTATTTTTAATAATTATAAATAACTAATAATAATAAAGAACACAAGTAGAGCAAAATATAAACATATTAAACTTAAGTTAAGAAAAATGTATCAAATACAGATAAAATGCTGCATGGAAAACATAATGTTCTGTTTAAAAACAAAATTTTTACATTGGCTCATATGCAACAATAATGCTGATACAGATATAGTGACTGATATAGTGGTGATGGGCCAATAATATCAGTTGACTGATATATCAGTCAAGCTCTAAAATAGTATTTTTAATAATAACAGCATCTGGTGTACTTCATATTGTCTTTATAACTATATTATGATTAAAATGTGCTGTAAAAAATAAACTGTTAGTTTTAACTAAACAGATCAGTGTGTAAAATTTTAAGTTGACTGGTTTTGTAAAGACAAGTTGGGGTAATTTTGCAATGATTCAAAACAAATAAACTTTTCTAATTAAATAAACTTGATATTAATCCAGTTGTTCTTGACAAGACATGTTCAGTGTCTTCATTTTTGTGAAAATTAGCAACTATGACTTATCTTAGAGTGTATTAGAGACAGAAGGTTTTCATCATATATGTTTTCCTCAAATTCTAAAAGTCTGCTAATATGTTGATCATGTTTCTTTAGAAACTTAAGTTAATGAGTTGATTGAACTCTGACATGAAACGATGAGTTGAATGAATGTACTGTACAAAGACTTCGAGTTAGAAGAACACTTTTTATAAGTTCTGAAAGTAAGTACTTGAAATTTCAAGTTTAATTAACTTAAATAAATAAAAACCTGTATATTTACGTTGGGCTACTGAGAAAAGATTAGTTAATTTGAACACATTCCTGTATAATTTTTTACAGTGTAAAATGACAGTTTTGCTGTTTGCAGTTGGTGTGAGGGGGTTATTACAAGGTTATTATAGTTTATTTAAGACCAGCCATGACTCCAAGCTTAAAAATGCATAAAAGCAGATACTGAGCTTCAGTATGAGGTTGTATGATTTATTGATTTGAGGTGTAACGAGGCTCCATCTCCATCCTGTACCCCGGTGCCACAGACAGACACTGACAAAACTAGTGTGATCATCAGCTATATAACAAAACATCTTTCTGTAAAGAAAAAAAAAAGACATGATAGACAGCTGGAAAGCACCACCCCTCCCGCTCTGTGATTGGCGGAGCGGCTCCGGGGGTGTCTCCTGCCCGGCTCTGGTATATATCGGCACCGCTTCGTCTCCAAGCCGTTGATTTGTATGGGAACCGGGACTGAGGTGGGACGAGCCGACTGAATGTAGTCGCTGTGTTTTGGAAAAAAGAAAAGAAGGCCCACATTTTCCTGTTTGTAGCGATCGGACAGCAGATACTTGGGTTTTTTTTTTATTCTAACAGACTGTGTGAGGATACTGAGAGCTGCTGGATTCTCCTCTCAGCCATCTTGACTGCCGCTCGCCGCCCTGAAGCCTGCTTTCTCTCCTCCTCCTCCTCCTCCCTCCTCCTCCTCTTCAGCTGAAAGTAAACACGGCTTGCACATTGCTTGCAACTCCGTGCGAGATCCAGAGAGCAGCGAGATGGGCTCGCTGTGCGGCATCTAGGCTGAAGCGGCGGACGGATTTATTGCTGTCGGAACCAGAGCAGAAGAGGTGGGACACGACGCGCCGGGAGCGATGGACCTGTTTGGGATTTACCTGCTCCTCTCGCTCGCCCTCCTGCCCCGATCCAGCTGCACCACGGCCAAGGAGATCACCTGCCAGGAGATAGCCGTGCCGCTGTGCAAGGGGATCGGCTACAACTACACATACATGCCGAATCAGTTCAACCACGACACACAGGATGAAGCGGGACTGGAGGTGCACCAGTTCTGGCCTCTTGTGGAGATCCAGTGTTCTCCGGACCTGAAGTTCTTCCTGTGCAGCATGTACACCCCGATCTGCCTGGAGGACTATAAAAAACCTCTCCCGCCGTGCCGGAGCGTGTGCGAGAGAGCCCGGGCGGGCTGTGCGCCGCTCATGCGGCAGTACGGCTTCCCCTGGCCGGACAGGATGAAGTGCGACCTGCTGCCCGTGCAAGGCAACCCCGACACCCTTTGCATGGACTATAACAGAACCGACTCCACCACCGTCTCCCCTGTCCTCTCCAAACCCACCAACCACCCGGGTAAAGGGTACAATCCGCCCAAAAAGCGACCTGGAGCTCCTGGGAAGTACAAGCCGCCTTCTGCTCCGTGTGAGCCGGGGTGTAAGTGTCTGGAGCCCATGGTGCCGGTGAACACCGACCGCCACCCGCTTTATAATCGCGTCAAGACGGGTCAGATCACCAACTGCGCTATGCCGTGCCACAACCCATATTTCACCCACGATGAGAGGGCTTTCACCGCCTTCTGGATCGGACTGTGGTCCGTGCTGTGCTTCGTGTCAACTTTCGCCACAGTCGCCACCTTCCTCATCGACATGGAGCGCTTCAAGTACCCGGAGCGACCCATCATCTTCCTGTCAGCCTGCTACATGTTCGTGTCCGTGGGCTACATCGTCAGGCTGATCGCCGGACACGAGAAGGTGGCGTGCAACCGCGAGTTCGACGTGGAGCACATCCACTACGAGACCACCGGCCCCGCGCTGTGCACCGTCGTCTTCCTCTTGATCTACTTCTTCGGCATGGCCAGCTCCATCTGGTGGGTCATCCTGTCCCTCACCTGGTTCCTCGCCGCCGGGATGAAGTGGGGCAACGAGGCGATCGCCAGCTACTCCCAGTACTTTCACCTGGCCGCCTGGCTCATCCCCAGCATGAAGTCCATCGCGGTGCTGGCGCTGAGCAGCGTGGACGGAGACTCTGTGGCCGGGATTTGCTACGTAGGGAACCAGAACTTGGACAACTTGCGTGGGTTCGTTTTGGCCCCTTTGGTGATTTATTTATTCATCGGCACCATGTTCCTCCTGGCTGGATTTGTGTCTCTTTTTAGAATAAGGAGTGTCATCAAGCAAGGTGGCACCAAAACTGACAAACTAGAGAAGCTGATGATCAGGATCGGCATCTTTACGGTTCTTTACACGGTGCCAGCCACAATCATAGTCGCCTGT
Organism: Lutjanus campechanus; assembly: GCA_027495735.1. Lineage (NCBI taxonomy): Eukaryota > Metazoa > Chordata > Actinopteri > Lutjaniformes > Lutjanidae > Lutjanus > Lutjanus campechanus. Next base: position 26,847 of record JAJHUR010075126.1, on the reverse strand, counting down.
TACTTTTATGAACAGCACAACAGGCAGAGCTGGGAGATAACTCACAACTGCTCCAACTGTTTACTAGAGAGGGACCGCAGCAGTCCGGACTATGCAGTCTTCATGTTGAAGTACTTTATGTGCCTTTTGGTGGGCATCACGTCCGGAGTTTGGATCTGGTCGGGCAAAACTTTGGACTCCTGGAGGACTTTTTGCACCAGGTGCTGCTGGGGCAGCAAAGGCACCAGCGGCTCCATGTACAGCGACGTGAGCACCGGACTGACGTGGAGGTCGGGCACGGCCAGCTCCGTGTCCTGCCCCAAGCAGATGCCATTGTCCCAGGTTTGAATGAGAAAACAAAAGCAGCTTATGAGGACTGCTAATTGTCGGGGAGATAACCCATCACTCCCTGTCTTAAAGCAATTTGCATAGTAATGAACTGCTGCTGCTGAGGTTGAAACAATGTACCTGGCATTCACACAGGTTAATTCCTCCCTGTTTATATGTATTAGAGGTACACACTGAGGCTGTTAACGCAAACTGGGCATTACTTGTTGAGACAGTTTTGTTCCTAACTAGCTTCACACAAAGAGCAATTTGGGTTTTTTATCGCCATTTTTATCTACATAGTGCCAGATAACATTGTATGATTCAATCACATCAAAGATGGTTTAAATTAAGCCTTAATAGTGCCCATGTATTTTTACGGGTCATTCATTTTTTTGTAATTTCAAATTGTATTTATATAAAACTTATGTAAAAAAACGTGTACATTTGTGTATAAAAGAAAACTTTATAAGCTATTGTAAATTTGTACAAAGTGTAGATGTCTCTTTTTGTGAGAAAAAAGCAAATATGACCTTTATTTTGACAATAAAACACTTGATAAATCTCATCCGTCTGTGTAACTTTGCAGTGTTTTCCAAAGATATTCTGTACTCCAGTAGAATTACAGATACTGTTAGAAAAAAAAGGGCTGGTAAAAGTAGAACTGATTCAACTTCTTAACTTGTGTCAAAGTCAAAAAGTGCAGCTCAGAATGTACTCAGTTGAGCTGAAATGACTGGTCAGTTAATCAGGCAATCAAAAGAAAATTAGTTGCTAAAACTAACTAATTTGAGAATCAGTTGTTTCAGTCATTTTTCAAGCACAATGTCAAACATTTGTTGGTTCCAGCTACTTAAATGTGAGGATTTGCTGCTTTTTTTTTGTCATTTATGACAGTAAATGAAGAATCTTTTGGGGTTTGGACTGTTGGTTGGACAAAAGAGGCAATTTGAAGATGTCACTTTGGGCTCAGGGAACTTGTGATCAGCATTTTTGGCTCTTTATTTGACATTTTAGAGACTAAACAATGATGAAAGAAAGCAGATTAATCAGTAATGAAAATAATCGTTAGTTCTAGCCAGAGAATTCAAAGTTCAGAAGTAAAAAGTAGCCTCTGAAGGACATTTCTACTGGTTGTTTCTGTGTAAAATCACTTTTCTCCATGGTTGAGTCAAACTTCTTGTCCGTTTCATCTTGTTACATCTGTAATACATGATATGCACTGATGAATACAACAAGAAATCATCATTCTTTGTGTTATTGTCCCATTCATTGATGTTTAAATCAGTCTTGATATAGGGAAGATGGTGCACAATCATGTAAAATAATAATTCCCTTCAAATGCCTTAAAACTAAAGTTAACAAGGCTCTTTTGAAAATGTAAGGAGCAGAAAGTTCAGATGTAAAAATGTAGGATGAGAAAGTAAAAACCTTCTCAAGTAAAATACAGATACCTGAAAACTTTACTCAAGCACAGTAACAAAGTATCTGCACTTCATCATGTCCCACCTCCAGTGTTTTCCCATGCTGAGGAGGTTTTCTAGCCCGTTGCAGGCATATTTTGTGGCTCCTTGTGGTCACCGTGTCGAGGACGGCAGCAGCAATAGCAGTTTTCTGAGAGCCCTGGCTCGAAAAGGAAGCCCTTTTAACCATCAGAGACCGGTAATTAGAGGCAGGGGTTGAGTTGGAGCATCTCCATAATTGTTTAAGTCCTCTTCACATGCCTGCCGAAGCCCGCTTTCTTAATTTAGTAAAAGAGGGAGTGGGTGAATGGGGGGTATAAATGCAGGGAACAGGCCCTTTTCATCTGCAGAAAACTTTGATCTTTCTTTTTTAACAGCCTAGAATAAAGGTGGTGTGCATTAGGAGTGTCTGTCTGATGTGCCAAGGTTCCCCCTAAACGTCCCCATTTGGACGCTTTGATGGACGTCCCACAATTGAAAGAGTGTTTTGGAAGCCCCTTCGCTCTTTCTGGGTTTGTCAGAGCTGAAACCTGCCAGAGCCCCTGCGTCTTGTGTTTGGTTTTTTCGCCGGAGCCTGAATTGAAACATCTTCTCCCCTGGGCTCAAGCTGTGTCAGCGAGTGCAGGGGCCTTGACATGAATGATATTGAAATAGCAATGAAAGCCCCACAGGTGGTCTGTTCACATGATCTCACATCTTAGGGCCCCTTAATCGAGGCATTTTTGCTACAAATGTATCTGCTTTGGTCCCAATTAACCCAATGCGCTGGCATAAGATGATACACTGTAACCCCAGCGTAGAAATGCCTTTGATTTGCTGGTCAATGGTGACAGTGGGCTTTGTAGTCCCTGCTTTGTTCCTGCTCTATTCCTTTACTCTCACACTGTAGATGGAAAGCCCAAAAGCTTCTTTTCAGTGGAGTGCAGCAGACATGCATCTGTTGGGAGTGTAAATCAGACACATAAATCTTGCATCAGCGCTGTCGGCGAAGACACCAAGGCAATGAACATGGAAGTCATAACAAAAAAGTACTTTTCTTAAGATCAAAAGGGCGACTTCTAAAGCATTTTGCCTCCACGTAGCTCATCAACAGCTCCGAGTAGTTTTAGTGTGCGTGTTAAGTTATTAAAGATCAGGTTTGGGAGTTTCAATCAAGTTTGAAATGACTAAAATTTCTTTAAAAATTTGAGACATTGCACTTTTCTCCGTTTGGTAAAGATCTTCGTTTTCATGCTGCAAGTCACTGTTATATTTCCATCACATAGTCACGGTTGCTTTTCAGTCTTGCAGCTTGTTTTTCTGGTGTTTACCTCAAAAACCTCAGTCTTTCAGTCAGTGTGCAGCTCCAACCAGCAGCCTCTTAGCAGGGATATTAATATACAGCCCCACCTAGTGGTAAAAGCAGCACTGCGCGCCTCCATATGCCTCCATGCTGAGGTGTGGAGCAATGGTTCCCAACCCTTTTTGCGTGAGATCCCTTACGATAAACCAACATCTGCTTGCAACCCCTGGTCACAAGATGCATGCTTTAAATAGTTTTAGAGGCCTAAAATGGTAGAACTACAATATTTAAGCGCAAATTAGAGAAAACAGAGAGGAGGAACAACATGTAATTCTGTGTACCTCTCCTCTCCTGATAATCATCTCATTAGATTCATCTCATGAGCCCTCATGAGGGTCCAGACACCCAAACCACTGGAAACCACTGGAATGTAGAGCACCGGGGTGGCAAGCGTTCCAAGTATGAGGTAACGGATTCGGCAGCAAACAATCAAATGTTCACGTCACTGTGAACCGTAACAACACTACAGTGTAGAAATACTCAAGGAACAATTGGTTCAAATTTATGCTTAAATAAAAGTACAAGCGTATCATCTTCAAAATATATTTACAGACTAAAAGTAAAAGCACTCACTATGCAGAATGACATATGGCCATTTGAGAATACTATATCATATTATTGGATTATAGTTATTTATGTATTAATGTGTAGTATGCTATGATCTAATATACTCTCTCATGATCCTAACAATCTGTAACCTTACATCATAATATTTGCTAATTATATTTTGTATTATTAATCTGAACATGCAAAGTAGCTAGTTATCAGATTAAAGTAGTGGAGTAAAAAGTACAATATTTGTATTTGAAATGTGGTGGAGTTGAAGTATAAAGTAACAGAAAATGGAAATTCTCAAGTACCTCAAAATTGCACTTCAGTAAATGTACTTTGTTACTTTTGAACACATCAAATAAAGTGGCACCAAATGTATAAATTGGTCAGTCAACCTTTTATGGGAATGTGTCAATTGTCAGAAAAGTCATTAGCAACAACTTTGATAATCGATTAATTGGAAGAGCTATATGTCGAGCAAAAGTAGTGAAAAAATGACAAACATCTCAGATGTGAACATTTGCTGCTTTTGTTTGTCAGTTTTTGACAGCTGACATTTCAAAATGTCAGCTGGGGTTGTGGGAAGTTGTAATAGTTTTTTTTTTTTTTAACTATTTTATACAAAACAATCTATTTGAAGTGCAGCAGATAAAAAAAAAAAACTTTTATATTTTGCTACTTATTATTTAAAGTAAGCACTGCAAGTCAAGAAGCAATTGACAATAAAATACAGAAACATATAAAAATGTGTTGGATATGTTATTGAAATTAAATGAATGAAATTAAATGTGCAAGACAGTAATCCAAGAATCAATTAAACTATTTGATTCACAACAAAACAATAATAATGATAATAGTAAACACACATGCCATTTTTAAGTTAGAACAACTTGCCAATTAAATAAGTACAACAATGTAAATTTTAAGTAAACTTAACACCTAGAAAGAAAATAAACATAAATCAAGATTAATATTTCCATTTCCCTATATTTACCATTTATTTACTACATATTTACTCGTTTCAATGCACCCAGATTCCGAGATTTTTTTTCAAAGTAATATTAATTTGTCAGATTTTAGAGTGTAGATGAATATCAATTCTAATCCAGCTGTAATATTTCTTATGAATGCCAAATGGCAAAAATGGATAGTGATCAGCTAATAAGCAGATTGAGGCAGGACATTTTAAGTGGACATAACCGTGGTCTTTATTTTTACAACACTTCTGAGTCACTGCAGCCGGAACTGAAGAATCACACTAAAACTTCAGTTAAAGTGAAGTTTAATGAGAATTTTATGACACACAAGTCAAAGTTTAGGACCATTCTTAAGACCACTTATTGACATTCACTGCTGAACACACACACACACACAGTAAACAAGTCACCCTGAGCCGTCTTCAGCTCAGCGACCTGGCTCCACAAACCAACTGTCCTGCACTTACAGCAGCATGTCCCGGCCTGGCCGTCATGCACACACTGTAATTAACAGATAACAGCCTGTTTCTACCACAGCAACAATTCAGAGCAGTTTCCAGGAGAAAGTCTGAGAGTGTCATTAAGAGGAGCTTCACACGGACAGGGCAGGGCTCTCAGAACGCTAATAATACGAGTTAATGGTTTATTTTTATTAGCGTAGTATTTTACGGTCACTTAGCCGATCACGTCAGGGCTTGTTCTCGACCGTGACTCACGACAAACACAGTTTTTAGGTGGTATCACTGTGGTTGCATTGTTGCAGAGGTCTAACCAGCACGAACAAATAAATCCTCGAGATGATCCAACTCCTCTGATTGAATCGTCTTCTTTCACGATCGCTCTCTTTATACAGGTGTTAAAGCCTCATTTGTGCAGCCAGGAGGAACATTCTGACATGGTTGCTTATCAAATATTCATGGCGCCGTTTGATGAGAGGCAGACACAGAGGAGAGCAGAGGGGTGATAGGCAGGTCATGCCTTTTGATACTATTGATCTTCATGATACACCAGGGAGAAGGTTGTTGTTTTTATCTCCTAATGCATGAGAGGAGGTGTTGCAGCTGTGGACAGCATCTTGTGATCTGGATCTGTTGTTTTTGTATTAAAGATTATAAGATTATGACAGACAACTATATCAGACAAGTGTGTAGTGCTTTTAAGTTTCAAAAAAAAAAAAACATAACTAAACAATGATAGCAAGAATAAATGTGCAGAAAAAGTCAAATTATATTTAAATTTTTCAGGCTCTGGACTCTCAGCATGTACATCAAAATGTACAACAAAACCCCAAAAAAGTTAGGAACATTTAAAACGTAAATAAATACAGAATGCAATGATTTGCAAATACTTGTCCACTTACATTAAATTGAATCGTGTCTTTATATTGTATTCAATTAAATATAACATCTAATTTTTATTGTTTTTTGGTAATTATACACTCAATTTTGTGCCTGCAACATGTTTCAAAAAACTTTCGACAGGGGTATGTTTACCACTGTGATGCATCACTGTTTCTTTTAACAACACTCGGTAAGGGTTTGAGAACTGAGGACACTAATTACTGAAGTTTTGAAAGGGAAATTCTGTCCCATTCTTCCTTGATATACGACTTCAGGTGCTCAGCAGTCCGGGGTTTCTGTTGTTCTATTTTGTGCTTCATAATGCACCACACATTTCCAATGGGAGACAGGTCTGGACTGCAGGCAGGTCAGTCTAGTACCTGAAGACTTTTCCTACAAAGCCACACTGTTGTAACACGGACAGAATGTGTCTTGGCATCGTCTCGCTGAAATAAGCAGGGACGTCCATATAAAAGACGTCCTCTGGATGGCAGCATGTGTTGCTCCAAAACCTGTGTGTACCGTTCAGCAGAAATGGGGCCTTCACAGATGTGACAGTTACCCATGATGCCATGGACACCGACACACCCCCATATATAGCCAGTGTTGGGCAGTAATTTATTACTCAGTAACGTATTACTGTAATATTATTACTTTTGCCAGTAACAAGTAGTGTAAGGGATTACAATTTTCAAAACGGTAATTATTTCAAGTTACTATTTCAAGTAACTGGGTTAGTTTTTGACCTAAGTAAGCTATCTAATAATGACATGTTTGTACGACAGGTCAGGACAGGTCACGCCAGCTATTAGCCAAAAAGCTAAACATAAGGATGGAGGATGAGGGAGAGGAGGAGAGGCATACTTTCCACAGGTTCTTTATTTTGAGTTTGTTTGGCCTCTGAGTGTGGCCTTCAAATCAGATTCCATCACCACATATTCTCTCTCAGAGAGGTGGACTGTGTTTCCACCACAGTCAACATCTGGACAACTAACAACAAAAGTTGTCTGGGTGTTAACAGTTCACTGGATCAGCTGTTCAATTGTGAGGCGCAACAAGGCCGCCAAAGGACAAAAGTAATTAAGTACTATAACCAGTAATGCAACTAATTATTTGTGATACCAAGTAATAAAGTAATATCATTACTTTTTCAAGGAGTAAAAGGTAACTCCTGAGTAATACCCAACACTGCTCATACCATCAAAGATGCTGGCTTTTAAAGTTAGTGTTGGTACCAATCTGGATGATGTTTTCCTCTTGAGTCCAGACACAGTGCGCATGATTTCCAAAAAACAATCTGAAATGTGGACCCGTCAGGTCACAGCACACTTTTCCACTTCCTGTCAGTCTATGTGAGATGACCTCTGGACCAGAGAAGTCTGCAGTGTTTCTGGGTGGTGTTGATATATGGCTTTCACCTTGCATGTTTCAAAGCTTATGTAGTATATTTTATATAAACGTGTGGTTTTAATGCAGTGCAGACTGAGGGGTCAAAGGTAGCGGGTATTCACTGTTGGTTTTCAGCCTTGCCCCTTACATGCAGAGATTTCTTCAGATTCTCTGAATCGCTGAAATATATTATGGATTGTAGAAGGTGAAATCCCTTAATTCCTTGCAAGTGTGTGCTAAGAAACATTTTTCTCAAACTGTTGGACTATTTGCCCATGCAGTTTTTCACAAAGTGGTGAACCTCACCTCATCCATGCTTGTGGAAGACTGAGCCTTTTTAAGCTTTCCTAGTCTTTTGTCCCAACTTTTTTGGAACATGTTGCAGACATCAAATTCAGAATAAGTGCATATTTACAAAAATCGAATATCTTGTCTTTGTTCTGTATTCAACCGAATACAAGTTAAAAAGGATTTGAAAATCATTGCATTCTGATTTTATTTACGCAGCATGACAACTTTTTTGAAAGTGTGGTTCGTACATGAGAATGTTTTATATGTAAATGTGATTAAATTAGGTTTTGTGCATCTGAAGACTGTTACTCTCAGTTTTCTTTGTTTTTCCACTTTGCTTTTGTCAGTGGAAGATGAACAATAGCACTAAAACCTGAGAGTTTCCATGGGTGTTTTCTTCCATTCATAAAGTATAACGGTGACCTCGGGTTTCTGTGACCCATTTAGATGAATGTTGAAGCTTGTGACCTCCAGCTCAGGCGCATTATTCCCAGCAGGCCATTTAGAGACAGCAGATGTTGGAAAATAGATGGGTTCAGCGTTCAGCCTTAATGCTTATAGTTTCTGAGGGACTCAGACGTCATCGAAGCCGCTCCGGTTTGGTTTGCACATTTAGAAAGGTGAGTTTAGGAGGATGGTTGAAGGAAAATAAAAAAAAGAAAATGAATGTTATCAGTATTTAACCAATATAAGCTTCACTTTAGCTCTATGACTGAGCCTAACAAAGATATCAGCATAAATGGCTGGCTCCCCGTTGGCACGGTAACAATGCCTCTGTGGTTTAGTAGTCCTTACAGTGCACCCCCGCTGCCTCTTCCAATCCAAGGACCCCCCACCTCCACACACACACACACACACACACACACACACAGCAGAACACTGTGTTCCCTCAGTCCTTCACTGACTGACTGACATGTACACAAAAGGAAAACTTCTTTCATCTGAAGCGCTGAGTGTTTTCCCAGATCCACTCCGAGTACGCTCACACTGGGCGAGGCCGCAGTCCAACAAATGTGCCCACACTCATCATCAAAAATGGGTGTGATGTCACAGATCTGAGGATACATAAATACTGAGCAGAACCATCTGACGATAAGCAGTCGGTGAGAGTGATGCTGTTGTGTACAGCAGTGGTCCTCAACCTGGGGGTTGGAACCCCCTTGGGGGGCCGAGAGAATTTCTGGTCGCCAAGAATACTGTCAAATAAGTGGGTCCTAAAAAATGTGTTAGGGTTCAAATGAAGGATGTCCCTGCTAGAAGATGATATTTTTCATGGTAATCCCGTGGGACATGATGGGAGTCAGTTTTGCTATTCATCATGGGATTGGGATGGGACAGGAAAAAATGTCAATGGGAGGAGGCGGGAGCGAGAAACGCAACAACAATAGGTTAGTTTTTTTATATATATATACAAACATGTGTAATGTCATGTGTGGACTGTGTGTTGATGGGAACAACATGGGGCAGGAATCATTCTTCCAGGACTGCGATGGGACAGGAATGGTTTTTGTTTTTACTCTTGTCATGGGATTGGAATGGGACGGGAGTTGTTTTTTAAGGGGGGGGGGGGGGGGGGG
>JAJHUR010075126.1:0-17590 GCA_027495735.1 Lutjanus campechanus | reverse complement strand
GGGGGGGGGGCAGGAGTGACAGCCCACTCCTGTGTCACCCTCTAGTCCCTGCTACATAACAGAAAATAGAATGAACTAATTGATATCCGGTAACATACCTTTGACAGGAAGTCAAAAAACTGAGTGAAGAGACAGAATCTGTAGTGTTACGTGAAAATATACTGAATAAACTGATACAAACAACAGGTGTAAACATATGAAAATAGTGCTTCCTGGAAGACCATATATCTGTATACTGTTTTTATACATTAACAGACTCCCATATCTCAGTAATACGAGGATGCATTTCTATCCATTATTGTTCTTTTACCACTAAAGCAGGCATGCTGACTGTGAAGATGCTGTTTTGTCAACGCCAGCTTGTTTATTCTGGAGAGTCGTGACTTGAAAAGCGTGAGAACCGCTGGTTTACAGTGGAGGACTATTATTTTAAAAGGGGCGATTCTACTTACAGGATGGTGTAATAGAAACTGTAATAGTTTGCAATAATGTTTATTTCTGTACATAATCATTTACTCCTCATATGTATATTCATCCAATATTTATTACTTTGCACTATTTGTACTGTTCACAATTTACTTCCAAAAACAGAATTTGTATGTAGACTTTAATTTACGTTGTCAGCCATCATTTTCTGTACACCTGGCCAGTAAACCCGATACTAATTTATACCAAGTGAAATGAAATCCTCACTTAACTTAACCAAAACCTTTTGCACGTTCTGGGGTAAATATAGTATTTATTGAAAAATATTTAGCACAATCATATCAGTGATGATTAGCTCTTTCCTTGCAGTCTCAATAGGTCATCTTACATAACATCAGACTGAATAATAACAGTAAGGTACAAGCTCACAAGATCAACAAAAATTTACAAAGAAGACTGAATGTCTGAAAGTTACATGTTATTTGGTATTAGAGGACAAGTGTTTTTTATTAGGCTAAATGATTATTATTATGATTAGTTCAGTTATTTCTCTCCACTGATGGTGTAATGCACAGTTCAGGACTTTGACCATTTCAGAATGGTTTAATATTGTTAAGACAGCACAGAAACTAAATAACATGCAGTAATAGTAACAGTAATAAGCCTGGTAACAACAATGGATATATGTGGATAGTATAAGACTGAAATTTATGAAACAGGGTAATAAGAGGCTGCAAACAAAGGGTAAGAATGAAGAAATACATTTAACGGCACGAGGCAAAACCATTTAGTAATAGTATAGAGCTATTTCAGTAACAATAACTTGCTAAGAATAGAGGTTAGTGCAATACTTGGATAAAAGATGGAGGTAATGATCATAATGAGGTCATATAGCTGATGTTTTCACAATATTACCAACGTTCAACATTACATGAAAATTCTCAGAAGTCAAAGTTAGTAATCACCCTTTTATAATGCTGATATTCATCTTCCCTTTTGTTTCAATGTCATACTGTAATGATGTGTTTAATGCTGTGACTTGTTATCTGTTAACACTTGTGATAGCGTCCGTGTAATAATCATGAATCAGGGCTGCTGCCTGTTTAATTTAATTTCAATTTATTGAATGCAATACCCAATTCTGTCCACTTGAGGGAGCCATTAACTTGATGTTGTCTTGTTTCCTACAAGTAGAACATTTTTGCAGAATAAAGACTGCAAAATAGAATTAAAAAATACCAATTAATAATATAAATTAAACATATTTCATATATAAAAGCATGTAATGGACTTTGCAGTGTCTTTATAATAAAATGAAAATGTTTCCTTCAGTGTATACTTTGTCACTGGGAGTTACTGGCCAGTTGTGTCCATTTTTCGAGCTTCATTGTCCACCTTGTGTCAGTACAGACTGTGTGTCCCTGAGTTGGACCTTCATGCGGTAAGGTTTAGGAGACAGAGTGACCCCATAGACTGGTGTGTAGTCCGGCTGTCCTGCATCCTCCGGCCAGATGAACTTGAACTTCCTCAGCAGAGTCACCATGATGAGGAAGAGCTCCATCCGAGCCAGACCTTCTCCAAGACACATACGAGGACCTGAGACATGAGACATGTTCAATCATAAGTCATGTATGCTTGTTAAAATAGGAGATAAAACACAGGGGTTTGGGGGTCTGGGCTGTCGTACCTGCAGAGAACGGCATGAAGGCCTCTGGTTTAACAAACTCTCCCTGGTTGTTCAGGAAGTTTTCAGGGTTGAATTCATGAGGGAATTTCCACTGTCCCTCCTCATTCAGCACCGAGTCCAGGTTCTGGATGATCACTGTACCCTGAGAAGACAAACAGTTTAAGATCTGCTTTTGTGTCATGTACTTCCTCCATGGATAAACCATTGATCTATCTGATTCCTTACAAAAGAAACAATACTTTTCTACCTTTTCTTTTATTTAATTCTCTTTAATTCTCTCTCTCTTTTAGATTCAGTGCAGAAATGTCCATGACATGCATGTCTCAGAGCCCAACGTGACATCTTCAAATGTCTGACAAGCAGTCCAAAACCCAAACATATTCAGTTTACAAGTTTATGAAACGGAGGAAAGCAGCAGATTCTCACACTGGACAAGCTGAAACTGGAGGATGGTTGGTGTTTTTGTTTGAAAGATTTAAATTTAAATTTAAACCATTAATTATTATTCAAAATAGTCAATTATCTGTCCTGACTAATCCACTAATCTGACCAAACATCATCTGACAAAACCTTTTTTCATCACTTGTTTTCACAGATGAAGAAAAGTAACCCAGAAAATTTACCCTGGAAAAATGTTTCCCACCCGTTTCACAGATGAAAAAAACCCCACCTTTTTAGTCATTTGCCTCTCAGGCTTCCGTAGTTTTATTTGCAGCACTACAGAGCAAAGATTGAAAGACATCTCTTGGAAACAGTAAAATGATTCAAAGAAACTACTTTTACTAGTCTTACCCTGGGTAAGAAATATCCCATGAGCTCTGTGTCTTTTGTCGTACAGTGGAAGACGCTGAGAGGGACCGTGTTGGCTTTCCTCTGGATTTCATGGATCACAGCCTGGAGCAAAAGAAATTAGACAGTTATTTTTTTATGCTTCATCAAATGTCATGGGAAGAAAGTCATAATTCAGGCTTTACAGTAGCTCAACTACCACAAATACACCAGTTAACTTGTAGTATGAGAAGATGCCATTGCAGTGCTGACAAAATCCACAAAACGATGAAGAAAAAAATTAGTTGAGAAGCTCTCCAGCAGATGAACCCCTATCTGTAGCAGAGTTTATATGGTTGTGTTGTGTTAAACTCAGCCAAATATGCTACTCAGACCTGCGTCTGCATATGAAATATGTCAGATAATGTACCTGCACGTAAGGCATGTTGTGTCTGTCATCATAACTGGCATGATCCTTGTTTTCCAACACCTGGTCTATCTCCTGCTGACATCGCTCTGATAGAGAGTGTAAAAGAGTCAGGCGGGGTGATACCATAATGACACTGAACTCATTAGAGGAACAACACACCACAAATGACATTTAAAAAAGTGAAAAAATAGATGCCAGAATGACAGATTGAAAGTACAGTCTTTATATATAATGTACCTTGTATATGTGGGTAGGTCATGAGATAAAGGAAGCCAGTGAGCAGGGTGTTGGACGTGGTGTCCGTCCCAGCAAAGTGAAGATCCAGGACAAACATGATGAGTCGATCCTCACAAAAAGAAGAGCCATCATCGCCTCTCTGGTAAAACAAGGTTATTTTGATTTTTTTTTTTCTTTCTTTCTTTTCACAACCTCTCTTTATCTCTCATATAAATGTAGTATTTGCAGAACACACACCTTCTCCAGTTCGTCCAGATAGCAGTCAAGGAAATCTCGTGGCTGTCCAGGGACTCTGGTTGCTTTGTGTTCAGTGATGTGATGAGTTGCAAGTTTCTTACAAGTCTGAGAAATGAAAAACAGATTTTTTTCCCTCTTTTTATTGACCAAAAAGGAGGAGAGAGTTCCAAGGAGGGGGACAATGAAAATGTTCTTGCCTAAAGCCTTGTGTTCTGGATTTGAAAAAAAAAAAGTGGAATAAAAAAAAAAGACAGTAAAGCACTTTGATAACACTAAAAAGGGACAAAAGAGGAGGAAAGTATGTATACTCACCTCAATATTCTTAAACGCCTTCATGAAGGGCAGCGGCAGGTTTCGAATCATGGGAACGGAGTCATACAGCTGGAGGAAAGAAAGTTGGGTTTTTTTTTTAAGTAGCTTTCAGTTTTAAGGCCAGACATTTTAGATTTTGCTGCAGATAACATCAAGATAGCTAGCATTAAATAAACTTATAACAGATACAGCCATACATGTTTGAGTTTCAGTCAGACCCAGACTCAAATAAGCCTGTTGTGCACCAACATCAGTAGCTAGCAGACGTATTATGTTGTTTGTTAGCTTCTTAGCTTGTAACTGGCAGCGGCTGACACAGCTAATGCTAATTCTCGCTCTTTGTCCACACTGCACTGGAGGTTTCAGGTTTCTTTGCCTGCATTTGCATATTAGACAACAACTGGCTTTAGAATTTGTTCCATTTCAATTCTAGTTTTCCCAACGTACATTTGAATAGCAGGTTGATCTCAGAAGTGTGCTGATATCTCCTCCTTCAGTAGTGGAATGTGAAAACACTTCTTCAGTGACAAACTTTGCAGAGATACAAATCAGTACCAGGTCAGGTCAGGTCAGACATTTTAGGAAAAATAAACATAAGAAAAGTGGAGGAGATATTTAACATCCACTTCTGTTCATTTTTTGGCTTCTATCCACCACCAGAACAGCAGAGTATCACAGCTTTATGCACTTTAAATAACAGCTGTCTCAAACACTTTGTTTAGATCTCACAACTACTCAAAATGTGTGATATTTCTGAGCTAAAGTTGTTACCTCACACACACGTTGTGACTTACCATAGCCCAGGGTCCATTTGCTATCTTGGAGTTTTCTTTAAAGCACTGAACAACCACTTTGATGAAGTCGTCATCATAGTCGTAACGTGCACCGAACAGAACCTGGCAGATGATGTTGGAGGCCGCGTTATGAAACATAAGTTGAGGACTCAAGGTCGTACCTGTGACAGATGTAACAATGACAGCACAGTGCGGTGAGAACTTTACATAATAGACAGTGTGCTAACACTGTATGTAGATGGCATACCAACGCTCTTTTCCAGTGTTTCCATTGTGTACTGTATCTCTCCAAGAATCCTCTGCTCCATGGACTGCTTCCCTAAACCAAAATTCCTCAAGGTCATCAGCGCAAAGCGGCGATGCTCCTTCCAACTGGTGCCGTAGTCTGCCAGAACCATTCCTATAACAGACATGGATATGGGAATGTGATGCCTGGGCAGTATCTTAAAGTGAGACAATGTAAATTGCTGAACAGCGGTTGCAAATGCCAGTTACAAGATGCTAGATGCTAATATATACATTGTGTATATAGAGTTTGCAGTCACACTAGATGAGAATAGCCAGAAAGTGGGCAGACTGACTCAGCAATGTGCAGTTACTTAGCAGTATCTGTCTAAAGTTTGTACAAGCAAAAACCCTTGACCGTACCAAATTGAGCAAAGGTGCATTTTATTTCTTAGAAATTCAAGTTTTCATTTGTTGAAGGACAAATGTGTTATGTCTGTTTTCAAAAGATACAAGAGCCGTGTTTCCACCAAAAGTACCAGGAACTTTATGTTCCAGAAACTACTTTTCAAGGAACTAAAAGGTTCCTTCAGACCATTGTTGTCTGCATTTCCACTGGGGTTTTAAGACCTGTGAAGATTAGGAATTAGTCTCCTGACATATGAAAAACCAGCAGCTTGTTTCGCACTTCATTTTTTGTGCAAAACCATACAACAATGACGCCGCCTTAAATAGTGATGGACAGGCATCGTTTTTGTCTGGATTTCGTCCTGAACAAAAATGCTCAAAAGGGCCCATCGGTCATATGCTTTTGTTGATGTGTCAAAGCACAATCAACAACAACAACAAAAACAGGGTAAACTGGTTTGTGGCTGCAGTTTTTTTTAAATAAAACCTTGACTATAACAAATGCTGCAAGTATTCAACAAATCAGAAATCTTCAAGACCTGCAAGACCCATCCCCTGAGTTCCTGTGTTTGAGGAAAGTACCATCCCCCAAGCAGTGACTTTTTGTGAGGTAAAACTGTGTCCCTGGAACTTAATTTAGACCCTGGTCCCTGTGGTGGAGTTCCTCCAAAGGTTCCTAGTCCCTGGGGAAAGTTCCTGCGGTGGAAACATGGCTATAGTCTTCCGTGACAAGTGAGGCTGCATACTGGTGCTCTGTCCTATGACACCACATCTTTGTCTTACCTTTCTCAGTTAGGTCAGTGACAAAAATGTCTTGGGGTCGTCCAGCAAAAACCGTAGCCTTGGTCATCATGGCCTCCTTCATGGCCTGCACCCCATTGATGATCACAGCCGGTTTTGGTCCGAGGAAGAGACTATAGACGTTTCCATAGCATTTCCTCAGCTAGGGAAGAGGACGACAAGAAGATTTTAAAATGATCACAAATAAATGCCAAATAACTGAAGATTCTCAGGTCATACTATTCGCTAAGCGTTATCATAGGCAACTGGACTTGCTGGCCACTGGCAACTGGACTTGAGGCGAAATGTCATCAGGAACCTAAGCAAGTCCAGTTGCCTACAATAACCCTTAAAAAATCTATGCCAGATCCAATCTGTTTTTAATCCACACTGAAAAAGAGGATTTATTTCTCAGAAGCCAGTTAAGAATATTGGTATGTCTATTTCAATCTAGCATAAATGCTCTGTCATTGTCAAATGCTGTCAATCAGCTGTTCAGACAGCAGTAAATCTGTTATGGAGTCAGATGAAAACAGTTCTGTCAGGCAGACTTTGCTAGTGGCCTTCATACATGTTTAAGGCATAATCTCCTATGTGTTTCGGAGAACAGAATCAACAAACATAATCTGCACAGTTTATTTAGGTAACACAACACACCAATAACCACTCTGCCAGGGAGCTGATTACACACACTTAATAGTCAGTGTGTACAGCCTCTTAATATGAACGCGTGTGGCTGATGTTCAGTGGCATAACAATGAAAAGGAATGTGCGAGTCCCATTTCAGTGCTGTTCTTACCCTCTCAAAGTCTCTCATGGGGTTGTCCAGGCTGAGGTTCAACAGGTTCCCCAGTATCGGTAGAGGAGGAGGTCCTGGAGGAAAGTTCTTCGGTCTCTGACATTTGAGACAGAGAATGAAGAAGAAACCGCAGATCCAAAGCAGGATGAAAGAAACAAACATAGCAGAATGGATGAGGCTGATTTGAAGAGGCTAGCCGTATGGCTGGTTTTAAGTGTTTTTCCTCAAATCTCAGTCCAGCCTCTTTTGGCTTTTCAATACAAATGAGGCAGCAGCCTAGAGCACACAGTTAAGACACAACATGTTCTGACAGGCTCTGGTTTGCCTTGATTATATAACTACTGCATATGAGCATTGTGACAGCCTCTATGTCACTTTCCCTCCATGCTGCTGCTTTGTTTTCTATCAGGCAGCACAATCAGCAGCATAGGACACACCTGAGATAGCATGCATGCTATGTTTCTCTGCATTCCACTTTACCTGCAGCAACCTGCACAGGCCATGACATTTACCATGTGTGTTTTTACTGTCGTTATGACTGCTGAGTGCCAAATTTAACCACTGTAACATGTTTTGCAAAATTTGCATTCAAGTAAATGGGAAATTAAGACAGAGTTGCACAAACAAAAATTTGTTTAAGATTTGTTCAGAGTTTAACAAAACTAGGTTGAAAATGAGTAAATCTTGATTTAAAATTAAGCAGAGTTGTGTTGTACAATTAAAAAATAATCTGTTTTGTAAATCCAGGTTGATTGATGTGAACTGAAATTAAAGTTGAATCAAAATGGAGACACGCACTTACCCAAATTAAAATAAATTTTTTAAAAAGTACAGTATATAACCGGGGGGGAAGTGACAAAGTGTTTTAACAAATCAACTCATGAAAGAAAGAAAAGACATCATACCATCTGTCCCTGAACTTTGTTTGAATAACATTTTAAAGTGGAGTTTTATATAATTATAAAACAATACAATTATGTATTATGATAACATAATTGAAGTTAAACCATTATTTAATCAGCTTTAAAAAATGAATGCTTTGTGTTTAATCAAATTATGCAAACATCCATTAAGTTTGGCTATAAAGTCATGACAGTGGCAAAAAACTGAATGTTCCCCACTAAATTCTCTCCTTCTCCTACATCATCAGCTCTTGCAATACTATATCCTCTCATAGAAGCTGAAGTGTGATTAAACTTCTTTATAGTGATGGTAATGGTTAAGACCCTTGAGAGCTTGGTAAGGGTTGGGCAAGAATCAGGATTTAATATTGAAGAGATTAACAATGACTTTAAACAAAAGACAGGACTCCAGGGGGAGCTTGATTGGGGACCACAGTTCATTTAGTCCAGCCAGGTTAGTCCAGCCCTGCCTTCCAGTCTGACCTGTATATCTGCATTTAAAAAAAAAAAAAAACAGCCTTTAGCACCCCCAAACATCTCAATATCATCCTGCAAGCTGTGGCTTATTATCTGTCACTGAACTTCATCTGAGTGCCATGGCTCTCAAGAAATCCCAAATTTATTGACATGGCTAACAGGTTACTATTAATCAGGATGACATGTCACTTCTTTGTGACAGTAGGGTCCACTTCCATGATTTTCTAGTAAATCTACAGCACGGTAAATTTGGGAGAAAAAATGTATGAAGGTGTATGTGCCAGGTTTGCTGTTCACCTGATTTATTGAAAGAAAGTGTCACAACCAAGATGATGAAAATACAAATACAGGCATTCACATATCTGAAGATACAAATATTCACATATTAAAATCTCAGTACCAGAGGGCAATTTGATTTCAAGTGTAGGATTCAAAATATGACAGCATTTCACATTTTGCGCCACTGGAGGGCAGCATGATTTCAAACTACAGTACTGGTGAGGAGACTACGAGATCAAAGAAGAATAGTTGGAATAAAGTGCTTTCAAAGGTTCAATGTCATGGTTTCTTTGCAGTAACACTAATGAAAAGCCCTAACTGTTACACATAGAAAGATCACTTCACATTTCAGTGTCAACGAGTGAAACACAAAAAAAACATAGTCATCAAATAAATTGTTGTTTTTATAAAGAAACTAACTTAATTGCATATAAAACTACATAAATTAATTTGATACAATATTGGGAAATAAGAAAATGTTATTGGAATATGACATGTAATAAGAACTGGGCACAAATGGCTTTTAATCAAGCAATAAACAGCAATATAAAGGAATTCAATGGCAAATGAACATACAAAATTCATTATTCAACATTTGTATTACAACAAATTGCACTTGACAAAATTAAGAAGTCATGTTAAGCATCTGCCCAGACCTCACAGTACAGAATACCAATAAACCAAAGTGTAACTGAGTCCAGCTTTGGCTTTCACACTAAACGCTTGGTGTTTAAAGGAGGTGCGACACCATTAGACCTGCTGTGGTCTGACGAAAACCCCCTGTGGTCACCTATATGACAGTCAGGGCGCAGCACTCAGTAGATAGGTGAGATATGAGGCCGGGAGCTTTTGTTGTTGCCTTCAAAGAGACCACAAGAGGAGGGAAGATCAAGAGCTATCCGTTTACACAGAGACCAGCCCCTCAGCTATAGAGCGGTTCTATGGATACAACTGTGATGCCGCTGATTTACTGTGGGAGGCTCCCCACAAATCATCCAGAGATTTCAAGAAAATTAACTGGAAACGTCTCAGGAACAAGTTAATTAAACATCACCGCAGCCCCTCTGTATATACAGTCTATGACTGACATGTGTCACAGTGGGAGCTGGTGTCTGACCCACTTTATTCTGAGCTTTGATCAAGGTGAAACCGAAGCCACAGCCAGCAGAGAGCAGATATCCTGAAGGGCAACAGGCAGCACTGCTCCTCCGCTGCGCTCTATTTCTAGTGACAGCGTATGTTAAGGTTTGTATTCCTCCTAAGCTCTGCCAGGCCCTGAAATAGAGTGACAAGCTGTCTCCATAAATACAGAGCCCCTATGGGGGAACATAATTGCTTTGTGAGCCTATGTCGGCTTTTAGGGGCCTTCATGGTGTCCTTCACCTCTGATGGAGGAATCCTATTACATTCCATATGAGCTTGATAACACCGTCTTATCCAGATTATTGCCTTTCATTTCAGCGCGACCCTCTTATTCCAAAAGGTCGTCCAAGAAAAGGGCCTAGAGGCTGCCCATGTCCTTTGACCGCAGTGACCCAAACACAAAAGAGAAGGGCTCAATGGTGGTATCATATAGGATGACTGTGGTGGGCTGTATGTGTGAGTCAGGTCAAGGCCTGTCTTTGTTTATGGACAGTGTGTCTGGGAAGGTGGGGGGAAAGAAACAGGTGGGCTGCACTCTTTTAGATTTTCTCAAGGTTGAAATCCTTAAGGCTAGAGTGTCCCGTCATTCTTCACTTGTTTTGTTAAGAGAGTTCATATTCATGACTTGAATTCTTGTTGCTTTGCATCACTCAGCTTGCACTCCTCAAAGGCAATGGGATCCGACGGCGGGATAAAATCACAGCAAATGCGATTATGCCTCATGAGTCTAAGGCGTCTGGTGAATGCATTGCCGTTTTGGATTCTCCTCAATTGAGAGTGCAGTCTTCATTGCAAAATGAGGTAGAGATCATGGCAGGATGTCAGATTCAACAACTGTTCCCACTGCGTAGGCCTTGGGGTTATCTAACTGTTTCTTGTATTGCTCCCACACCTTTTTGTACCATTCTTGTATTCCAAAATCCAACCCTCTAAAGGCTCATTTACACCCATTTTACATACGAAAATGGATACATCCATTTTGAATGTTGTAACTGTCACTGCCAACGTACTTTCATGTGTCCTTTACATCAGCGTGGATGTTAATCAGGACACCAGAGGGCAACCCTCAGAGTCAAGATTTGCCCCAAAGAAGAAGAGTCAAAAGTGTTTGACAACAAACATGGTGATGCTGGAGGAGACTAATGATGTACCTCTTGAGACGGAGGCAAAAGCAGAAGCAGCGTTATAGATGGCGATGGTGTGTACAGCCATCAAGTACATTGTGACACGTTGATGAGAAATTCCTTTCATTAAGTAAATAACAACCAACATCATTTCCAATGCTTTAGGATTTTTAAAACAACTTCGCCTCGCTTGAACTATTGGCTACATTGCCCCCCACGATCTGTATTTGTAAGCTTTATGAAAGCATGCAAAATTACGATCGAAATCAAAATGAACAAGTACAGACATGGGGATCTATCCATGTCTGACTTTTAGCATAAATGAGCCTTAAGTCACACCCACTCTGATCTTTTCTCCTGCCCGTCATCATTGGTCTGTGTGTTGCTACCCAGCTCAACCAGCGTATACTGTCCCACCCTTCTGGTACAGATTGCTGTTGCTGTGGAGACTTCCCCAATGGGCCCTGCTTCGGATGACCCAAAATCCCGTCTGGGCGGTGGTGGCGGTTTGAGTCGACTGCGTTTGCTAACACGAATGGCTCTGGGTGTACCCACTGGCTCTGGAGGGCAGAGAGCCACCTCACTGCCGTTCCTCTCCTGGGGCTCCTCTTGAGAAACAGAGTAGCCATTGTTCCCATTGGTGTTGCCCCCTGGAGGTCCTAGAGAGCATGGCGGACTTGGTGGATCCTGACCTAAAACGAGCACTCCCCCTCCACAAGAGCCCTTGCTGCCTTGCCTCTTCCGGAAGCTCCCTCTCTGACCAGCCTCCACCTCTAGATCCTGGTGTGCCAGGGAGGCGTTTGGGTCTATTGCCCTGGGGGCTCCTCCAGCTGAAAGGAAACACTGCTCCTCTTCATAAATCTTCTCCACCATCATCTTCCTCTTGCTCTTGTGCACCACAGAGCGCTTGATTGCACAGATGAAATCCAGCACATTTAGGAAAAGGGACAGAGCAGCCGCACCCAGCATGAAGTTGAGCATCACAGTCTTCTCAGTGGGCCTGGAGATGTAACAGTCCACCTGGGTGGTGCATGGTGGATGCTGGCACAGGAATCTCCTGGGGATGTAGAAACCAAAAAGATAGTAGTGAGCTGCCCCAAACCCTGCCTCCAGCAAGGTCCTGAACATCAGATGGAGAATGTAGGCTCCTGTGAAGCACCGTGCCCACCCTTGCTCAGCTGCCACCTTGCTTACAGAGGTCCTGCTTAATGTTTCCTGATGGATCTTGAACAGTGGCAAGGCTTTGACATGACCCAAGGAGTTGAGGTCCACAGTGAGGCCATTTGAGACCTTATGGACCACGTAGATAATAAAGATGATGTAGGGAAGGCACAAGGTGATGAGCTGCACCAACCAGAAACGGAAGAGAGAGATGGGAGAAAACAGATCATAGCACACATTGGCACAGCCGGGCTGAATGGTGTTGCACACAAACCGCTCCTGCTCATCCTGGTAGAGAGGATATCCGGCAAAGAGAAGGATGAGAATACGGAGGAAGATCATCACAATGAGCCACACCTTCCCTGAAAGAGAAGCACATTGGTGTTAAAATGTGCTGATCTGACTTATGAATTAAAGATGTTGGTGTACCAAATTTTGTAATGAACTCAAGAATGCAGAAATACGCAAAAAGTGCCCGTTTGAGATTTCACCTTCAGGTTTACAGAAAGTTCAGAAACCAGTTACTGTGTCAAGCAAGGTCAATAAAGTTAATGTATGAGGCTTAAGGGATCATCAGACAGAAACTAGTCAAAACAAAAAGCAGTCCAACAAGCAACAAATCCAAAGGATGGGAGTCTTGCATCCAACAAAATCAGTCCAACAACAAAGAATAGATCCAAAAAACCCCAGGAATCAAACACTTGGTAAATGGCTGGAATGCTTGACACACTGATGAAGATGAACTCACAATTAGACAGGGAACACCAGGACTAAAAACACATGGAACTAGTTCAACACAGGAAGTGAAGTAAACCAGGACACATGAGGGAATACCTTGCAAAATTAAACAGGAAATAATAAAAGTGACCTCAAACCATGACATAATGTGTCAGTGAAGTCAACTCACCCATCAAAGTGATGCTGTGATTGACAGAGATAAAGATGACCTCAGAGGCACTTGATCCTGCCATGCCTGCTGTGCTCAAGGCCCTCCAAAATCCTCCAGTCTTCGAATCCTAGGCCACAAGGTAAACCCTTAAGCCAGCGCCTCACTCCTTATCCACCCACTTCTCCTCTACCCTTCCTACTAAGGGCGCAGTGGCTTTCAGTAGCACAGTGATCTGCAGGTTGACTAACACAAAGTTCACTCAGCAGTCAGACTCTCTTTCTGTCCAAGGAGGAATATGTGCCAGGTTCTGGTAGGTAAAATCCAGTCAGATCTATTTGAGTCACCAAAGTCTATGGAAGATTGAAGTAAACCACGCAAATCACCTCTTCCTCCTCTGTCCCCTGCAGACAAGTGTCGGTCCTCAGACAACAGAAGACAGGAGCGAGCCCCATTGTGGGTCTATTCTTAACACACTTCCAAAGGCACGTCCCCATCCTGGCATTGCAGAGATATTTTGGTGCTGCTGGTCGTCCTTACAGGAGAGGAACAAGCCTCCTGGCTTACTCACTCTAGATTGCTGTATTAAGTTCTCAAGCACAATGGCAAGCACGTTCAAACTGGCCGCTTCACAAAAATACAAGGACTCACTGCTGCATCTTCATGTGATGAGTCAAGATGACATGTAGATATACAGCAGACTGTGGATTAGCTCCCATGAAATATAAGTAGGCTGTAACTGTATTTTCCCACAGCTGATACCAGTTTATGACTGATAAGAGCCTACTGTATAGTCATTCAATATGGGTGAGAAATAAATCAAACATAAAATAAAAATAAAGATAGAAAATGTTTAATTATTAATCTGAAGTACAACAGAATTTACTGATTACAGAATAAGATTAACACTGTAAAACAATCAATTTAGTGGAATTAACTTAACTTAAATAGTTACAATAATATAGTTATGATAAAAGTTTCATTGTTCATGTTAATTCAACTTAAAATGTATTGTATTTATTTTCAGAACAAAAAAGGTTTAGTCTCACTCATTAAATCAAGTTTGTAAAGAAACATGATCGGGATATTAGCAGACTTCCCAGCATGCATCGTTTGTTAACTTTAACCCATTTGTAACTTATTCATTTTTAACAAGTTTATTTTTACAGTGTACACTGTTCAAATGTTTAATAAAATGAGAATATTTTAAACTGATTAAATCATCATCTCTCCTGTTCTTCACATTAATGCGCCCCCTCTCATCAGATGATTTTGCAGAGGACAAACCAGTTCCTTTCTCACATTCTGCGTCCACCCTCGCTCATGGACAAGGTCTCTGCTGGGACACATGGCTAAAGCCCAGCTTGGCTCATAATCACTTACAGATCAATGGTCATTAACACTTCCATACTGGCTCACAGGAAGAATCCCACATGGCTCATTTTGAATGGATAGCGAGGCTAATGCTGCAATGCTGCAGACAACTTGGAACATTTCTGACCTCCTACTAGAAAAAGTACACTCAAAGTCCTACTTGTCAACTCTGTGAAAATCCATCTACCCTGACTTCATGAAGAAGAAGTTGTCTGATGTCACATAACAATGGCAGCATCCATGGAATCCTAACATAATACTGTATATCAAACCAGTTATGCATGTAAATTAATATGAGAGTGTGTCGCTAATGTTATCATGTGCCGTAAAATTAAATGTATAATAGTGTCCGTTGCCATATGTTGTTTTTCCTCTTGTGTTTATATATGCAAGGAGGGTGCCGTGCTCAGGGTTTAATTGTTTGTACACTTACTAAAGAATCTCTATTTGTCATAATCAGCCATGTGTTTGTTTGATTATTTTTGCCTTTGTGCACCTGGAATGCTTTGAGGTTGGACGTTGGAAGTTTAAACTAAGAAATTCCAACCTCTGACTTTGACTGTAATGCAGCAAAAAAACTGGGAATAAATAATGGATTCTTATTGACCTTTTGACGTAACAAAGGACAGAAAATTACTTATGGGAGATGTTATCTTCACTACCATCCAACCGCCATAGTTGATTAAAGTCTGACATGACTCATGAATGAAGTCACATTAAAGTTTTATTCATGTTATGTTCAGTCATGTGCAAAAACTCTTCCTCACTCTGATGTATTCTGTGCTTTCCCAGAAGTCATAGCAAATTAGCAGGAAATGCACCATTACTTTGAATAAGTAATGATTTCTCTGCATTTTGAATATTGTTAGAAACATTTGGGATGATGAAACTCAACAAAATATAACATGTTGCACATATTTAGACCTTCCAATGTGGAAATGTTTCATATTATAGCTTTAACTGGGCACTGTAGTGTTGACATTACATGTAAAGGGGTGTCAGTGTTGTTTGGGACTGGAAAAGTTTGAAAGGGGTGATGGGCAACACAACAAGTGAGGGCAGAGTGTTATTAACAAAAGTAATGATGAGCCATATGTTTTTTTTTTAAATGCAAAAAGCCAGTCAAAGTTGGGGCGCCCCTGTGGCTCAGTTGGTAGAGCATGAGCCCCGTGTACTGAGGCAATCAGCCTTCTGCAGGGACCATCGGTTTGACTTCCACCTGTGGTCCATTTACTGCATGTAATCCCCTCTTTTTCCCTATTTTTTGGAAAAAAAATCTTTCCAAAAACTCAAAGCTGAAGTTAAACTAAAACCCCAAACTGAAACCCACAAGATCACAGCAGACTGCTGCTCTCACTCCCATGAACAAACAATTGAAAATGTGAAACTATGTGAGGCGGAGCTTTATTAAACTGGACTGTACCATCTGATCAGGTACAGGTGAGCTAAACAGGTGTAACCATTCCAAAAACACTCACTAACAAATACATTTCTCATTTAAGACTCTTAGTTACAGTAATCAACATGTAAAGTTGGCTATTAGCACACGCATGCAGTTTCACCCTTCTTCCCTCAACTACTTCAGAGTGCTCACTTACTGATTACAGGTTAATGAGCCACACCTGTTTTCACTTTCACAGACTGAACAAATCAGTGTTTAGTAGTCAGCTCTTCATCAAAATGTTTGTATGTAATGTAAAGCAGGTTTCTCTTTACCTTAACAATAAACTTACTTGTTACTGAATTAAGTTACTGAGGGGCTGTGGGTAAAGCAACAGCACAGGGGCAATGTCTGTGTAACTCGATCCACTTTAATGTCCGAATCAACCACGGGACATCTGAGCACCGATAACAAAAGTGGCACATCACTTCTTACATAATATCACTCCACCAGTCTTAATCATAGCTCACATTACATGCATGTAAGGTGCATCATATTTTATAGTTCCCAATCTAAATTAAGGAGCAGAACACAATATCTATAAATGTAGGTACCACAAATTAAATAATGCAAATTCTTAATAATTCACTGAGAAAAATAAGGGGATCTACCACACAAATCTTCACAAAAATGAATCTCATCTTACACTAATATTAGCTGCACTTTGTCCTCAGCCAACTGTAGAAGAGGACGTGTGCTGTGATGAGCTAGAGATATCTTAGATTGCTACAGTATTTGAAAAAGTGATTTTATTTGAAACTCAAAACACATTCTCTTCAGTTTCTAATGAAAGAGTAAATGACTAATTGAGATCTCTCAAGGAGGCAAGAACTCTGTATCTTTATCTTCTGTCTCATCTGTATCTGCTCATGTCATGTCACAGATGTTCGCTCCAAAGTCAAAAGTAATGTCATAATAGTTTCCATAAAGCATCTGAGCCTTGAAATGATTTTCAGGGAGGAATTATCAGCTTCTCAGCTCATGGATTATTGTGTCTGTAATAGAGTCCAAATGCCCTTCATGGCTGTGTTTGAGGCCATGCTGGAAAAAAAATGATTTCACCCTCTTCCTCTTTGACTTTAGCTACGATTATTATTAGTAACACTTCCATGCATACTAACTATTCTTTAATTTCCGACCCTGCCATTTCCCACCAGTCCAGTGGTTCCAGTCATTACCTGATCATCCACCTGATCACACAGCTGTTCCCCATCTCCACATTAGCAAAGAGGGGGAGGGGACAGAAAGCCTCCATATGCCAACAAAATGCACCGCAAGGCACGAAGATAACAATAAAACATGGGGATGCAGAATGAGAAACTCACTATTTTCTCTCTCTCATGTCTTTTGCCACACCGTTCATGATCTAATTCATCACCAAGCGACCACAGAAAACCCCTTGAAACTTCACAAACCACAGGATTTATAGTGGGTATTGAATTTTTCCCCCTCAGCACCTGTGGACCGCTGTAATGCTGCAGTCTTAAGGGATCAGACATGGTTTCATCATCTTAAAGCTGCAAGAAACAATATTTTATATGAACAATGGATCAAATGACAAGGTGTAATAGGAGTCATTTGTGACAAATGCACAGAGAATTATCACTCGACAGCGCAGTTACCATGAGCTCTGTGGAGCTAATTATTTTGGTCGTCAACTACAGTAAAAGTTCTGATAAACCCACAGTAGGCTTCCTATC
>JAJHUR010075125.1:0-18168 GCA_027495735.1 Lutjanus campechanus | reverse complement strand
CGCGAGTTAGAGCGTACCTACCGCTCACTTAGAGCGTACCTACCACTCACTTTGCACCAACTTCCACAGAAGTACAGGGCAACTCTCGCTCACTTCCCCCACTGTTTCCCCAGTGTTTTACAGTATAACTAGGCTGCGTATTAGAGCATAACTACCGTACAGTTACTTCATAAGTACTGGGTAACTCTGGCTCACTTCCCCCACTGTTTCCTCAGTGTTTTACAGTATAACTAGGCTGCGTATTAGAGCATAACTACTATATAGTTACTGCATACTTTTCACCAACTTCCACAGAAGTACTGAGTAACTCTCGCTCACTTCCCCCACTGTTTCCCCAGTGTTTTACAGTATAACTATGTTGCGTATTAGAGCGTAACTACCATACAGTTACTTCATAAGTACTGAGTAACTCTTGCTCACTTCCCCCAGGAGAGCTACAGTGTACTTAGACACTAGTTACAGGGAAAAGTATGATGTAACTGTACAGTAGTTATGCTCTAATACGCAGCCTAGTTATACTGTAAAACACGGGGGAAACAGTGGGGGAAGTGAGCGAGAGTTACCCAGTACTTATGAAGTAACTGTACAGTAGTTACCCTCTAATATGCAGTCTAGTTATACTGTAAAACACTGGGGAAACAGTGGGGGAAGTGAGCAAGAGTTGCCCTGTACTTCTGTGGAAGTTGGTGCAAAGTGAGCGGTAGGTACGCTCTAAGTGAGCGGTAGGTACGCTCTAACTCGCGGGCTGTATTATGTAGTGTTACCAAAAACTTTTTTGTGCTAGATAACAACACATTATGCGGTATTTTGTACATACAAACATGATAGTAACATGTCCACAGATAGAACTTGGACAGTACTGTGTCAATGACTGATTTAATGAGAAACAAAGACAGAAGTGCTAATAAATAGCTTTCTATTGATGCAGGGATTTTGATGATGGGGTTGGTAAGATTCCTCTTTCTCTCTCTGAGTTGAAAATTCCAAATCCATGAAGAACCAACATTACATTACTGCTCCTCGTAGAAATGATACCAAAGATGATTTTGTTTGTATGCTGTGGTCACCAAAAAACAAATTGCAGCATGCAAAACATGGCAATGACTTCCAACTTCATTTGACATTTGAAGTTGCACAAAGAATAGTACATTGAGGTTTGTATTACCATAGTTACCAAGCTAATGTTTCAGCTAATGTTAGCTTAACAGCTAAGTAGCTCTGTAAATCAATTAGGCTGAAAGCTCATCGTTACATTAAGGACTTGAAACTGAAAGTTTAGGAATCAGGACTTGCCTGCCTTGACTTGTGACAAAAAAAAAACAGATTTATAGTTTTGGTGTACTCCTGGACCTCTTGGCCCAGTGTGACCAATAGTTTATGGTGGCAAATGTTAAAACTCACTTCTGGCTCATGTACGTTACACTTTTGGTTCCCAAACTGTGGGTCCTAAACTTTCACTAGAAGTCATTAAAGCTTCACAGGAGTTTGCCAGGCTTTCTGGATTTTAAGGGGTGTAAGAAAACTTTCAAAGAAAATACAGCAGGCTGATATCTCAAGGATTCTTTTTTGCGAAGAAAACTAAATTAAATAATTTTTAAAGTTAGGACTATTATGCAAGATAGTAAAAAAAAAATCTCACAAGATAAGGTCATGGTGAAGCCCTGCCCCTTCACTCTCTGCTAAACAGCCTCATATTGCATTGAAAAAGTGTGCAGTTAAAACCACCAAAGAGCGATAGAACAAGTGTCAAGGAGAAGAAAACACCGAATTTGTCAAAAAAAGAAGTCTATTAAATATAAATAATTGTTTGAAAATACATAATACGGGCAGAGAATTGTATAAAAGTTCTGAAAATATTAGGAAAACTAATATTCACTGGAAATAATCCACCCAAAATTCATTCAAATCCCTCATTTTACTTAAACTGTCCACTATTTGGGTTCATTGTACAGTTTATTGGCTGTTCTGTGCTTTTATAGTTATGCAGTGAATACAATATGAAATATCCATAAAATAGGCCATGGATCATCAGTTTGCGCAATGATAGAAAAGGAGTCCACTAAGGAAAAAGATTGGGAACCACTGCACTACTATACTATGTTTTAGCATTTACCTTTGTCCTGTAAAAGTTATTTATGGTCACAGTGACAGCTATTAAGCAAAAGTTGCAAACCAGTAGCCTCATTTTAAATGAAGACCTAGCAGAATTTTAACATCCATCATCTTATTTTTGGACAGGAATCTTCTTTGTGACAACCTTAATCCCTCTGAGAAATGTTAAGTATCTATTTTAAGCCTTCATAAGAGTCATAAAAGTAATTTGTTCATATTAAAAAAAAACAAGTAGATGGACAGAGCAGTAAGTACACAGCATTATTAAATTTACTATAACAGAAATTATAGGCTACAGCAAAAGCCATGAACCCCATTTTGCTAAGTATCCCTTCTCTAACTGTGATACTTTTCTTTCTGTTCTTGGCTCATATTTAATGACTCGTGCATGTGTTCCATTTTGTACAATCATCTTTCTTCTTTTTTTCTGCTGACTTTGGTGTTTTGCTGTAACACATGGCTTAATTATGAGAAGAGCTATCTGCGCTGCAGTTCGAAGAAGCGGCTCTTTCTTTGAACTTCTGCAGAGGATGTCTGTGGTTTCAGTGTGTGAACTGTGAACATGCTTCTGTTAAAATGCTGTAGGTGTGAAGTTTAGTGCCATTAGAGGTGGACGAGGTGCTTATTATTCAGTCCCTCTTTGACTGCAGAGCATTTTGTACCTACCCCACAGTATCTATGACAAATTGATTTTTTCATTGTTGCATTTTAGAGGATATCAAAGATCTATTGAAAAAGCTTTAAAAAGCAGAATTTCTACAAAGACTTATGAGGTTGTTTCTGCTTTATTTTACTGGGAAATATCAGTAAAAGAGCCAGTCTTTATTTGAAAGAGGAAGCATGGTGGCAATGTGAAACACAACACGATACGCTCAGTTGAATCAACAAAAGATTACGATAAAACACAAAGTCTTTGAAGTTATTGTGTTTCATATGTATCCCCGAGGGCAGCGGTTCACCTTTAAGCATCTATAAACAAGCCTGTGACAACTGAGGATTTCCTTGTTGCTGCACATGATTGTATTTTTTTCCCCTGTGCTTTTTGTGAGCTGGACTACAGACAAGAATAACTTTGCCTATGGCTTGTTTTTTAATTTCAGCTTTCACCATCAAAGTTGCACAGATGGCGAAGGCCTTGAGGAGAAAAAATGGTGGAAAGTGATCAATAGATAACCTCAAAAAATCCTCTCACCTAGCTCCCCCTAGTGGGATGACGAGGCGTGGAGTTTCGTGGCTGCCTCAGTGCAGTTTCTGTGTATGATTTGCATTTTAGAGTCTCCCATGTAGAGTGATTTACAGTTAGTGAACTGTTGGGGATTCACTGTCCTGCTCAAGGACATTTGGACTGGATAGATGGCTGAGGCACAGACTGAAGCCATAAATTCAGGGTCATGCTGTCACACTCTAAAATGTTGAGGGTTTTTTTGCGGTTGCCCTGGTGTGCAAAGTTTAATCATAAATTTGTTTCATTTCATATTCCTCTGAGACTCATATTCATGTGACATTTCACTAAAGGGGGTCAGTGGTTCTGTGTCTTGCTCAAGGACACTTTGACAGGGATGGACATGTGGATCTCAAAGGACTTACCAGTTCATTTCAATGATGATATGGACTTATGAGGACTATCATGCTTGACCTCTTTCTTTCCCCTGGTGGTGGGGAGGAATCGCCATCACTGCGGTGAACAAAAGAACGGCGGCATCATGAATTTTTATCCACTCAGAGATGTTAGGTAATTGGACTAAATTCTGCCCGTGCCTTATGGCACCTCCTATGTTATTTTAAACTATAAAAATGCCATCAAATCTGCAAAAATATGAGCGCCTGCTGAGCTAGACTGAATTTAAATTAAAATTGGATTAGGATTATATTGGCCATCTTGTGGTATTAAGTTTTCCTGCGCAGATCTACTGCAGCCTCCTGAGTAAAATCAACAGCGGCTCTCTGCACACTTGAGTTACGAAAGCTCTGTGCTGCAGTTTGACACACCAAAATGAGCATTCATCAATACAAAAAATGCCCTATTTGCACACACTGCACTTGAGTTATGTTTTCCTTTAATTTATGCCTCCAAAGGGATGCGTAAACAATTACAATTACTTGCAGCAGTCACAGTAAATCACAGTAAATCAGTGTACTAAAACAACACGAGCAGATTTACATGCAAATTGGCCCAGGGAAGGTGGCCACATCAGCGTTTGAGGTTTACTGTGCCGTGTGTTTCAAGACTACAGAGTGTCTTTTAATTTCAGTTGTTTAGGCCATAAACAACACACTTCACTCCAAAGACGGCAGGAGCAGTATAGTATATAAAGTATGGGATTTGTAAAACTGCTCTAAACTTTTCATAAATCAAAGCTTTCATCTGGAACTGGTGGGCATTGCTGTAACCTTCTCTAGTACCAGGTACTCAAATGCACTCCATCTCCACTCATTACAGTGCTAGACTAGCGTGAAGTGTCTCCAATAGTGAGCAGCAGGACTGTTCATCAGAGGTGACGTACAAGTGGGAGCAGGGGATTGGGAGACTGATGAAGCTGTGATCCAAACACACGCTCTGCACCTCCACAACAAGCTGAAGGAACAGATTCATCTGAGGAGAGTCAACAACAGCTCTCCGTGTACCCAGGCGCCATGCATAATTAGCACTATAGACACAGTGAGCCGAAATATGCTCAGACTGCAAACAGCTCTGTGATCCAGAGGAATACCAGAATAAATAGGTGCTTTTGTGGTCTGACTTACTGTCAACAGGCATGAGGAGGTATTTTGTACTGAAAATCAAAGATCCTTATGTTTGGAAGAATGTGTTTGCTTTGAAAGTGGAGGCAAAATAAAGTCATGATTGTGCATTCTGCTGTGAATAGTCTAGCCAACTGACTACCGCTGTGATGGAAATAATACAAACAATGTGCAGAATTTTTAAGTTCTTTTGGTTTTGTTCAACAGGAGACTTCTCCCAGGTTATATGCAAACACACGTTATAACAAACAAATCTTTATTATTATTCATGAACCCCGAACAATATACACAAATCCTTCCTGAGGAGTAAAGATTAATACTGTGCTCGCAGCATCTTACATAGTCAACATCTGTATAAACTATTTACAAGCATTAATTTTCCAAAAACAACAACGATTTTTCAAGGCAATGAAGTCAATCTCATGCTCCAGATGTCTGACTGAGGCCAGAAGAAGTGCTGGGTGTTTATTCATGCTGGTTTTCAAATTTGGATGTTGAGTTTAATAAGGCTGGGATTATTCAGTTTTATTTTCTTATTGTCAGTAAAACCCACAACAAGACAAAAAACAAACTGTCTCAGTCTGTCTCTGTATAAGTTTTGACTCCTTTTCCATGTTTGTTGTTCTCAGACAGTTTCTTTTGAAGACATAGATCTTAAAATTGGTCGTGAATGTATAGTTTTGGAGAAAGTCATTTTCTTTAACGGTTGGACGCTGTAGCGTTTAGCATACGTTACTCATTGAACAGTGAATGGTGCATTTGTTGGCGACTATTTCAAGTGGGGGATTAATACACATTTGGTGCTCAAGTGAGAATTTACAGCAGCAGGAGAGGGTACAGATAAACTACAGTGCACATGTTTATGGTAGTGATGGACCATGTCACCTTGTACAACTGTTTGGCTCACAGGATGCTGCAGGGATGATGCATTTCTGTAGGCCAAACCAGAAGTTACCATCACTGGTCCAAAGCCAATGGGATTTTTTTTATTGGATTTTTGACAAAAGCTTATGATATCTACACGTTTTGTTTAGCAAGATCATCTAAGACTACTAATGATACTAATGACTAATGATTTTTGAAGCCTAAATGCAATCACCAGAAGTAAAAAGCTAACGTAAGGCCATAAACGAACTACACCCCGGTCATGTGACTTCATTGTCAGCAGCACTAAGTGTCATCCTGATGACGTTTAATGTCCCTGATAACCTCTGTCGTCCCATTTAGCTACCACCTTTTTTAAGATACGTAAAAGCTTAAAAAATCATGAGTGGGGTATTTACTGACATAATAAAAATAATAAAATGTGAAAATCTCTTTAAGCTTGTGTTCACCACTGACTGTATTTGGTACCACTTTATAATAAGACCCTTACAAATGATTTATAAATGGTTTATAATCAGGTTATACATTAGGTTTTAAGCATTTAACAACTCATTAATAAACAGTATTTTCATACATCGATATGGGCTCACTGTTTGGCAAGATCTAGTTACTGCTAATTTATCTCACCAATGAAACATTTTGACTATTAAGATATGCTGATAGTGGTTAAATACTCGAAGCTATTAAAAAATATCTGATGCAGCTGACAGGTATAAATGCTACTTATGGAAAAGACAAATTAAACAACGTAAGCGACAGATCTGAGGTTAAGATCCTAATTATAAACTATTTATAAGGGAACTGGAGGTGTATATATCAGACTCATTCCTGCATCATTAGTGACAATGAACCTCTACAGCACTGGGGTTTGAGATATACAGGTACTTTTGGGTGCAAAGACAATACTTGTTAGAAGGGTCACATCATAGTGGGGTTTGGTCTTGTCATGGGTTTTGCTTGGCAACAACAGAAATACAGAATATCTTCAGCCGTATCCTTAAAATCCCATATAGATTTGGTCACACTTATTTATACGGCATTAATATCAAGTAGTACAACCAAAATGAGTAATTTTACAAATAGTCCCCTGAGTTAAAAATACAAACATTCTGAATCAATAAATACACAATCATAAGTAAAAGTAATAATGACATCCCATTGTTTTTAATGTGCTGTCCATGACCCAGTGCAGACAGTAAATTGTCTCATTGTGCTTTTTCAGCACAAAGCGTGGCAGCTCAGGTCTTTGTGCTGACCTCATTCATGCACGGGTGTGATTATTTTCCAAATCATTTAAGTCGCATAAAAGCATTTAATTAATAAGCGCCCATCCATTCGTGGGATCCCCTTCATAGTTAGCTGAGCATTGCTTCTCAGCTCCACTGAGGCGAATCCCCTTAATTGAGAAGTGTCATGAGAGGCATCTGTAAACAGAAGGCACAAAAATAAATAGTTCCGTGTACATTAAGACCACCCCTACGGCTAATTTCTTCTATCATAATTGTTGCCGTTCCCAGGAGATGAGTCCGTCTTGTGCAGAGTCTGTCATTATTAGATTTTCTTAGGGCAGATACACACAGATACTCATGCAAGCTCCTCAAAGGCATTTTGTCAAGGTAGTGTTGTTTAGTTTTGATGATGAATGGATGAGGGGATGAGAGCTTGGTCAAGAGCTATGGATCACTGAGCCTGTCTACTCTGAGCAGGCTGCTGGCAAAGTTTGATGCATGACCAGTGCTTCAGAAGTCAAAATAGTACAATACATGTGGGGGTAGGTATCAGCAGTGGTGGACTCAGGCTGTCTAAGGGGCAGGGCGAAATTTGTGATGCATTATTAGTGTTTGTGTCTCTGGTTTAGATTAAAAAAGGGGACAGAGCATCATGTTTTCTCCATTGAAGGGGCATCCTAGAAGGCACTTTACCACATTTTCTCCAATGGAAGGGAACTCTAGAGGGCACTCCACCATGTTTAATCTACCATAGGGTAGAGGTGGGAGCACTGCTAGCACATTCCCATTGATGCGCTAATGGAAATTAGCATTAACGCTCATGGTAATATTAACATAACAAACTGATCCATTTTACTTCACATGCTTAACATAAAAGGACATGTGACCTCAGACTTTCAAATATACATTTCCTCCCATTTGTCTAAAACAAACAGCTGCTGATTTCACACTGTTAACTCAGTCTGTTACTCAGATTTCAACAATATCAAAGGGTCAAAACTTAAACTTTGGCCTTTCATCTTTTATATACATATATATATACTGTATATATATAAATATAACTAAAAGACTGACTGATGTGATGTGCAGTGTTTGGTCTCTCGTCCAGATTTAAAAATGCAAACAAAAATAGCAATAAATCATAATATTGAACCGCAATACTTGTAGAATATCAATACTTATCGAAGTATCGTGATGGTGTCAAATCAGGAGATAAGTGTATCATCCCATCCCTACCATAGGGGCACCCAATAGGGCACTCTTGCATATTTTTTTCAAACATTGCCTGATTGCCCCCCTTTGAGTCCACCAGTGAATATCTGCGTGTGTTTGGAGGAAGAGAAAACGTTGAATGGGGAGCATTTTATATGAAAATCTTCATTCTTCATTCTTTTAGCTTATTTAATTAAGTACATTTAAAAGGGTAGATCAGGCCTCCTTCATCGAAATAATTTGTCATCTCTTTCTAGGAAAGCGAACTCTATTTCAAAAGTTACATTTTAATCATCCCCATGGGAGACATGTTCATTTCTTCCTCTTCTTTTTTTTAGGACTGAGATACCATGGTATGACAGCTTTTTTGAGTGCAAAACCTTGTGCAGTCAGTCTTGCTTGGTGGTATATTGGATCACGTCTGTCAGCTGTTTGTTTGTGTCAGTGGATGCGGGACATTGCGGAGTGTAGTCTGCTGACATCTGTCATCATCTCGGTCTCCCTCTGTGAGCCTGTTGCTGGGAAGACACAACAAGCCCTTCATTGCCAACATGTCATGCAGAAGAGGCAGAACCTCTGACACACAATGCTACTTTTAAAAACTGCCACAGTGTCACAAACACTCAAGACTAAACGCATTTTTATGGCACTGAGACGACTGTCAATCGTACAAATCCAAGTGCTGTCAAGCATCCTTCAAGAAATGCTACACGACAGACAGAAGCACAAACTGTTGAGGAGGCAGTCAGGCCTGTAACACTGCACACATGTAAACACACAGGAGGTATGACATGTAATGACAGCTTTAAGTGCTCATTTGAGAGACACACACGTGATGTGGTAAAAATCTCTAATACAGAGGAAACCTATACTTACCAACCCTCCTGATTTCCCAAGGAGACTCATGTTTTTCATTGCCCTCTTTCTGTTTATTTCTATTTTTTTCCCCCTTTTGATTATCACAGCCTGTTTCTGACTGTACAGCATGTATAAACGCTGTGACTCTAGTTTACATTATCTATGATCTCCACCTGAGCAACAGTACAGCTACACCAAACCAGACCTTCTGGAGAGCAGAATTCCTATTTCTTTAGAAAAGTTTTAAATGAAGGGTGCATGCATTTTGTAAAATCTGACATCAATTTTCAGGTCAGCAGCAAAAAATAATTAATAAAAGAAAACTGATGAATAATAGTTTATTCATCATCATAGGCAATTTCACGCCAGGGGGTCAAATTATTCTTATTCTTTCCTGAGAATTAAAAGGAAAATTTTAATTATTCAAAATTGTAGTGCTGTTGCAGTATACTTACGATTTGATTCTTTTCATTCTTTAAAAGTCACCAGAATGCAGGAAACAAAGTTTCTAAAGCTAGTTTTTAGTTTCAAAAACCTCCCTATTTTTTAGGTTTCAAGGCTGGAAAAGTGTGTGGAAACTGCCTGTAATTATCAATGATTAGTGATTATTAGTAATTAGTGGTCATTTATGTCTGGCTCAAATTGGGAACTATAACAGATATTTTTCTTTTTCATGCAGATAACATCCGAATGACATTTGTAAATTTATAACTATGCACTATTTACTGAATTTTATTGACTATTTTAAAAATACAGTACAGGTGTTTCAAACTTTTACTTTATGAATTAAATTAATGTACTGTGTATAGACCTAATTCAAAAAGACTGTAACACAGTAACAGTACTGTATACAAAGTATAGCTTATGGTAGTTTAGCTGTTGCAACGAGACATTTTTCATTAAGAGAAAATGGCTTTCTTTTTCCTGTCAGGATTTCAACGTGCAGCAGCAAAGGAAGGCAGCAACATGAGGCAAAGAGCGGTGATGGCGAGACAAAGTGCAGTATCATAGGAGTTTAAAGTTTTTTTTAAAAATGTAATCACATTTTTTTTCCCCCATGTTGTCATGTATGAAAACACCCAAAATGAACACAGCAGTCTGCTTGGTTACTTTATGTGAATTACATACAGTAAGCAGCATTTGTATAGGAACGATTCTGTCCCAAGCTTTTTGATCCTGTTAAAGACTGTGATCACTCGAAGTGGTTTCCACTGTATCAGAAAACACAAGGCATCCTTTTTTCCTTTTAATCTATATATTGCAGTACTGTCATAATGTCGTCTTTGAGAAGGCAACATTATGTGATGTGGTTTTTATTCTTTCATTTCTATTTATTTATTTTGACGTTTTTTCTTGTTTCATTGTTGTTATCTCTTTTTATTTCAAATTATGTTACTATTTCTACCATGTTTTTGTGTTTTAAGTTTACCTCAATTTTAGCTTAACTTTGTCTTGCTTTTGTTTGGCCTCATCGTCTGGCCTTCTGTTGTTTATTGTCTCCTGAGTATCCTGCTCTTGCTTTTTCTGTCAAAGCACTTTATAAGCTCTGTTTTTAAAGGTGCTATATAAATGAAGTTATATCTTAATTATTATCATTATCAATATTATTATTATTGTTATTAGCTGTTTGCTTTAGTTTCAAATTGTCATGCTGTGTCACACTCACCTGCTGTGGGTGAGTGAAGTGGGCCGGGTGCCCATGGCCACGAGCATGAGCATGAGGATGAGCATGAGCATGAGCATGAGCATGAGCATGCCTGTGTGCACTGACATGCATGTGGTCATGATGGTTGGCAGGTTTCATGCCGGGATGGTGCTGCACATTGGGACGCTGTGTGGGTCGTTGAGTCACGGGCATGTTAACAGGAGGTCTGGGGGCCTGAGGACCTCTTGCTGGGGACTTGTGCTGGGTGTGTTTCTTGGGGAGGGTCTGGAACTGTGTGAGGGGGATAACAGGAGGAGGAGTTGGTGGGCGCTGAGCCCCTGCAGCAGGAGCTCGCGCCTGTGGTCCAGGGTGAAGCAGGGCAGCCTGGGTCTGTTGTTTCCGATTCTGAAATGTTTGAGCCCTCTCAGTGTGGACTCTGAGTGCAGCCTGGGTGAGGTTACTGGGATTAGGCTGGGCAGAGGAGTTTGGGACTGGAGCTGTGCCTCCTTGGCGAGGTTGATTGGCACTGTTTATGACAGGCTGCGTCTGCGTGCCCGGGCCTTGTGGTGGTTTTTGGATCGGTGCAGCTCTGTGTTGCTGGGCCATGTGTGCCTGTGGAAGGTGATTAGGATCAGCCAAAGCTCTTGTATCTGCACCCTGCAGTGCAGCGAGTCCCTGTTGTGTCGTGGGTCCTTGTGACACAGCGGAGCGGCCTACAGAGGCCTGCTGGCTCATGAGAGGCCTTGCCTGGGGGTTATTGCTGTGTGTGGCTTCCTGCCTGGGGGCGGTCTGGCTACCAGGCGAGCCTCTGATGTCTCGCTGAGCGTTCTCCCTTTGTGTGCGAGGGCTTCTCTGTGTGTGGCGAGCAGCTTCAAGCTGTGGTACACTGAGAGTGTGTGGGACTCGAAGATCAGCTGAACGGCTACGCGTCTGTCTGTCCACTGATTGTGCGTCTTGTCTGGATGGAGCGCGGCCCCGTGAAGTGGTTTGGCTCAGAGGTTGAGATCTGTTTGGCGATCTCTCCTCTCGTATGGGAGGATGGGTAGTGTAGTCTGTAGAGTCAGAGGTGAACCCAGGTGATGTCTGTCCTCTTTGAAACGTGCCACTTGGATATGCTGGTGTCCCTCGAAGGTGATCCCATGGTATCTGACGGCGGGAGGAGCTGGGGGTGGCGTCATGTCGACCTGAGTTTCTGTCAGTCCTTCTCTGAGGCTCCTGCTCGTATGTCTGTGTGTTGGCATTTCTCTGAAGAGTGTGTTTACTGTTATAGTGTGTGTAGCCAGTCGGGATGAGTCCAGGCTGACCTGTTTCTATGTGACCATTCAGTTGTGGGTCACTATGATACGATGGGCCACTAAGCATTCTGGGATTTGATTGCTCTACAGGTATCAAGCTTTGTTGGGTTTGTGAAGTGTTTTCATTGGCTCTGTTAGTGAGCGGAAATGAGCTGTCTTGCTGAGTCTGTTGTCCATTGGCTGAGTATGAGTTCAGATTGACATGAATGGTGGGCATTTGTGCATTGTTGTTCTGCTGGGCGCTTTGTGGCAGCGTGTTAAGGCTGACGTGGACTGCCGCCGGCTGGGCACCGCCCTGGGCAGTGCCAGTCTGTATGAGGATGTTGGGATTTTGCTGCTGAGTGTTTGGGAGTGTGTTTGCATTCGGAGCATCAGCGTGTGTGAATGCCGGGTTGTCAACGCCATTGTGTGGGTATGAATTAGTGTTGTGAATGGAATTGTGTAGGAGTCTATTCGTGTGGGCACGACCATTGTGCTGGTGCGTGTTGGAGTGTTGCGGGCCGTTCGGTGGCAGTGTCTGTGGGTTGTCACCGTTTTCACGCAGGGTTGTGTATAAGCGGTTAGGGTTGCGTGTGAGTGTGTTCAAGTGATAGAGGGGAGGATGGGGACCTTGGCCCAAATCCCTTGCACCATTAGGTTGTGGATCTGGAGGCTTAATGGGATCACATGAAAAATGAGGGGATAGAGAGAAGAGACAGCAAAAGAAAGATGGAATGAGCAGGTTAATTTGTGAAAAGCCCTTTAGCACCATCACATGGACAAGATAAACACAAAATCAATAGTGAATCATATGTAAACTTTACTGTGGCTTACTATAAGCCTGGGATCACGGTCGTTCTTCTGCACAATCACAGTATCCCTTTGTGTCTGTTGTCCTATAATAACAGAAATAACACAAAAAAAGGCAATTAAGAGCGGGAAACATGCCTGAGCTACTATCCTGTATGGGGCAGGGGTGTCAAACTCATTTTAGTTCGTGGGCCAGATACAGTCCAATTCATTCTCAAGAGCGTCAGACCAGTAAAACCACTGCATAATAACCTACAAATTCTTTCTCTCGTATTTAGCGTAAAGAAGGACAGGTAGATTCTGAAATACAGCCTGAATGATGCTGGATGTTAGGAGTACAAAAATTTCAATACCGATATATCGGCCACATATACCAATATAAAACAATATACCTGTGCTAAGCCAATATCGGGCCGATAATATCAGCCGACCGATATATCTGTCTGGCTCTATTTTGAAAACATTCACAATTGATGAACCATCCATTTACATAACAGATGATCAACTGCCTGGGATGTCTTAAGAAAAATGAGTGCAGTTTTCCTCATTATATCAGTCCGCTGTCATTACATGTGTATTACAATATACAGATCACAATGGATCTACTAATGCACAAAACATTTATGTATTTTAGAAATGAACAACAATATGGTATTTTACTTCTTCTTCTAGTAATGCTGGCATCACCACATAATACCAACTAAAGTAGAAGCTCATGAGGAAGAAGGTTTAAATTCCCATTAAGTGTTTTTCTCACATATGTCATGTGCTATATGTTACCTATACACCAGTATCTGGCACAATGATGACAAAAAAGTTGTTTTGTAGACATTCTCAAATCATTTTTAATGATATTTCAGAGTTTGTCTATTTCTGGAAGATGATTAAAAACTGTTGATGAGTCATCCAGCACTTGGGGGTGTTTATAAATTTGCATCCAATGAAATGCTTTCTCAATTATGGCGCAGCAAAGCATGGAAGGGGAATACATCTGTTCACATGAGCAGGCTGCAGTGTTTCTGGGGAACAGGCCTCACTGTACAAAAGCACAATTTTATAACTTTATTCACTGATTTGAGCGAAATTAGAACATATGTCAGTGATTTAGTTCCCTGATGGACAGATAGCTTTAGTTTGGTTGTTGCTTAAGTAGCTAACCATAACTGTTCGTCATTAGATGCCATTAGCAGGCAACAGAACCAGGTTCGGCAGCCTGCAAGAGAACACATCCAGTCACTGGGATGAACACAACCACGAGACAGGCAGGTGTAATGCACAGTACTATTGACTACTGATAAATGCCAATCTATATGCATGACAGGTTCCTCCCTAACTGCCTGTTTTACAGGAAACACGTAAGCGATAAGTACTCTGCTACCTGTTTCATGGGAACTTTAAGTTATCCCATCCCTTAACCTTAAACCCTTGAAAGTGTTTGCCTCAAACACTGGCATATATAGAGACAGACAACATGACAGCTCCCCAAAAGTGAGGCCAAAACATCTCATAATCCCTGCCCCCCTCCACTGTTACAGATAGGACATGGTCCAAAATAAAACATCACAGTACACATCATGATTTCTGTCATTTTAGGTATATCTGATCACACTGATGTTTGTCTAAGCGTTGATTTTCCTGATCGGTTGGGTTTTAATTAGTTATTTAATACTATAAAAAGGGGTTTTCACATCATAATTGACCTTTATTCGTGTGACTGGTTTCAACATGACACAATGAAATGACAAGTGGACAAACAAAATGTCCATGATGGCACCCACTGACTTACCCCTCCTCCTTCGCACAAGAAAGACAATGAGCACGATGAGAAGCACAATGATTATGAGTAGCAGCAAACAGCCAATCACGATCCCCACCACTTCCCCTACATCGAGACACGTGTCTGAAACAGAGAGAATGGTGTCAAAGGGGGAGAATTAATAAAGATAATGAGTCTGGAGCTCAGACAGACAAGAGGAGGAAAAGGGAAAAAAAGATAGAGGAGAGGAGGGGAAGATTCTAAAAAAGGATGATAAAGTAATAGCAGAGAAAGAGACAGGGAGAGAAAGAAATGAAAATAAAGGGAGGCGAAAGTATGTGTGAAAGTCACTGAATGACTTTGACCACATTCTCACCAGATCAATCTCCCAGGATACTTTCTGTCCCTCTCCTGTCGAGAAGACAGATACAGGGACGGGGTCCAAAACCAACCGTCATCATTATCAGTCACAGAGAGGTCAGCGTCCACCATAACTCACCTACGATGGCCAAGTCTGTCCCCTGCTCCGATGAGTCTCCAGTAATGCTGTTCCTGGCCGTGCAGACATACTGGCCGCTCTCATCGGTCGAGAAAGTCTGAAGGCTGAGCACCCCGCTGTCCGGCTGGCCAGACGCGACCGGCTGTCCGTCACGTGTCCATGAGAAGAGGGCAGGGGGCAGCGAGTCAGACATGCAGGTGAGACGCACCGTCTGTCCCACCAACACATCCCCTCCTCCGACGCACTCTTTCGGGGCGTCCTTGGTTAGCACAGGGGTGTCAGGGCCATCTGGTTTAGTGGTGATCAGAGGACAATGCTATCAGCATCAAAAACATTTGGTTCACCAGCACAAACAAAGAAAATCTGTATTCCAAAGAAGCTGACTCAAATGCACAGATTACATATCCTGCTAAAGGCTTATCAGCTTATCGTTTTGTCAATTTTGGGTTTAAGTAGCATCCTCTGGCTAAAACATTTTGATGAGCCCTCTTCGGCCTTGTTGGCATATTACTCAGCTAATGAAGGAGCTTTTCACGTTCTGGTTGGATGTTAAATCTAAAATCCCAAAGACTGCCACCTTTTGAATCAACGTGTGTCTCAATACGTCATATTTACAGTAGAATCTGATTGAGCATTTAAAAGCCTGCACAGATGGGCGGACGTTTAGCTCAGTGGGTAGAGCGTCCGACCCATGTGTGGAGGCTGTAGTCCTCTGCAGCGGCCGCTGGTTCGACTCCCGCCCTTGGCCCTTTGCTGCATGTCATCCCCTCTCTCTCTGCCCAGTTTCCTGTCTCCTCTTCAGCTATCACTATCAATAAAGGCACAAATGGCCAAAAAAATAACTTTAAAAAAAAAAAAGCCTGCACAGACGCTGACTAAAGTATTGCATAATGAGGACACACATGCCAGACTAGATTCTGCAGCCTGCTGTTCAATATAGTTTGGCATTAATGAGTCTACAGTTCACATAGACAACTGTGCTTTTTTCAATTGCACCATGACTAGTGTTTCAATCTATTATAGGCAACAGATAAAGCACAGCAGTTCTGTTAAAGGGAACAGCTCAACATTTTGGGAATTATGCTCATTCTCTGACTGCATGGCAATTTCACAGTGAAGTTAAACCACCCAGAAACAGTCCAATAAATAGTTCAGCACTAGCCTGGGAACCAGACAATTCTGCTGAGCTCTTGTTTTCATTTGCTCTGGCAGATGTGTCCTGCCCCCTGCCTTGGATCCAGTCAGGCCAATCACAACTGTTTATTTAACATGGGGCGGGTTCTATATGATTATTGACAGAGGAGCTTTCAGATTCGAAAAGTCACGTCACACGTTTCATGGTTCTGACCAGTTGTTGGTCTGTCCGATTTTGTCCAGTCAACATATCCGTCCAGCACAGCACCTCAAACTGTCAAACTAGGCAGTGCTGATCAAATGTGGCTTAAGATCTGCTACATTGCCTATTTCTTAC
The DNA here is from genome assembly GCA_027495735.1 of Lutjanus campechanus. NCBI lineage: Eukaryota > Metazoa > Chordata > Actinopteri > Lutjaniformes > Lutjanidae > Lutjanus > Lutjanus campechanus. The sequence goes on along the minus strand of JAJHUR010075125.1, from coordinate 1,675 downwards.
CTAAAATATTTTCATAAACATTAGTGTGAACCAGGTGGCTGCTATTTTGTGCGCTGCTTGGACTTGGGTGACTGCTACATCACCCGTTTTGATTTTCTGATTGGTTGTGGGCCACATTGCTCTGATTGGTTGTAGTTCTATCCAATTGCTTCCAGAGGTATTTTGGTCTGCACTTGTTGATAAAATCGAAAATGAGCTGAGAGGTTCCAGAATAATTCACATATGCAAATTAGTTTGGCGATGCCAGGCTAGTCTAGCACATACCCACTTGTTATACAACAACTTGCTTTTACACTTAGGTTTTTGTACAGATTAAAGAAACAAGAAATAACATGGTAAACAGTGAGCTTTAAAGGTACTGAAAAGCAGATTTAGACTTGGAGAGAATTGCAGGTAACGGGTGGGTTCTGGATCTCTGCTTTGTGGGTGCAGAAGGAGGTGGGTTTGCAAAACTGTACATGATCATCCCCTCCATGTCTATGGTATGTGTATATCTATTCTATATCTCTTTTCTTTGCACTATTTGTAATCATGACAAGTTACAACCAGCTCGTAAACAGAGTTTTTAAATTTAATTTAATTTAATTACGTTGATGGTTGTTGGTGCTTCTTATTCATACAAGTTATATGCACCTATCTTGTCACATTCTTTATAACAGTCCAATCTACTCTTTACCTTTATTCGTTCGGCTTTGTTGTCCTGGTTTTTAGCTGTTATGTCTAACGAGCAATTGAAAACCCAGTCAAATTTCTTATATGCGTACCCATTCTTGGCCAATATAGCCAATTCTAATTCTGAATAAGTGTATTTAAAACGTAAAATGTCAAAGTATATCTACAAAAAATTGTCATTTTATCAACAGCCTTTCTACCAAAAGGCCAAATATTTGCTGATTCTAGCCTCTAAAATGTGAGAATTTGCTGCATTTTCCTCTTTTGTTGTAAATCAAATGGGGTTTTGGATAAAACCTGCTATATCAAGATGTTACCAAACTTCTGGGCAAATGTGAGGGTTATATTCACTTTCCTCTAACTCACAGACTGAGGATTTAATTTAAAAAATATCTGGAAGATGAACCAATAATGAAAATAGTCATTAGTTCTACCTCTAGTTCTATGAGTTTCAATCAGAAAGCACCACTGCAGCAGCCCCCGTGTGAATCTGTGATTGTGATATCACAGATTCACACTGTATGAACAAATTAAAGTCTGGTGTCTGGGATGAACACTCCTGTGGCCACAGGAAAATGAACATGACTTACAAGTGCGTACAGTTTTGGCATGCACAGGCCTATCTCAGGCAGATTCTAAGAGCACCCATAATCTGATGTGTTTTCATCTGGGTAAAGAAACCTCTGTTTGATGTTAGAGGACAACGATGTGGAGCCATTTAAGTATGCCGTTAGGGTGATTGGGCGTGTTGGGATATTACTGTGAGACTGCCACATCAGAAATAAGGATGTGATCAAGACAAAGCTGAAAGCTGCATAATAAGCTTATGGGTGATGTCCTGTGCAATCTCAGTGCAATTCAGCACGCTGTATGTGGTGCAATGTGGATAACAGATAAGCTACTGCTATTTGCAGAGGCTACAGCAGATTAGCCACCACTTGTCTTGATCGGTGTAAACTCACAGTAGATGGTAAGGCTCTGTGTGGCAGTTTGGGCACTGACA
>JAJHUR010075121.1:0-39589 GCA_027495735.1 Lutjanus campechanus | reverse complement strand
TAAATAAAAACACATGGTATTTCTACACTCATTGATGTACAGTAAGCCCAAAGTACCTTCATGAGTAGAAGATCAAAAAGCAAAAGAAAAAAAAAGACTTTTTGCTAAACATGACTGTAAAAATCTCTCTAATACAATGTAAACTGCTTATAATGATATAGCGATCAAGAGCTTATATGGATCAAAAAGCTTGGGACAGAACCATTCCAATATAAATGCTGTTAAAATAATTCACTTATAGTATCGAGTAGTTCTTTTACAATATTCCTTGGGTTTTTCGTAGATGACAACATACGGAAAGACTTTACATTACTCCCTTAATACTGCAGTTTTACTCGATGTAACCTGTCTGTCAGGATACTAAAATCATGGTGGGGAAAAAGAAAGTCATCAAGGCAGAAATAACTATAAAGGCAACATACAAATGGCTGGAGGGTTAATCTCCAGTCTCAGTCTACTGTACTAATAAAAATCTCTAAATCAGCCAATTAGACCACACATGGACACGTGAACTGTCACATGTACACGTATCACATGCAAACTGAAAACCACAGTACAACATCAACTCTCAAGAATAAGTAAATGTGACAGAATCATTATTAGAAAGAAGGAAAGATAGAAAGAAAGAACACCAGAGTGACAGATGTTACGGCTTCAGAAGGATTAGTGTCCTCCCCACACTAATACACTGGCAAACATCTGCAAGCTAACAAACACACACACACACACACACACACACACACACACACACCAAACATACACATAAATTGTACAGATACATGTAATCATATTGATTTATAGCCCTGTGATTGGTTGGTGATCTGTCCATGGTGTACCCCGCCTTTCACCCAATGTCAGCTGAGATTTGCTCCCACCCCCCTCCCTCCTCTCCAGCGGTTATAGCTAATGGATATATGGATATTGATTTATACAAACACAGAGCAACACACTGCTTTACACACACACACACACTCACACTCACACCCTGGTGAGTGGCCAGGTTGAGGTAATCAGATAAGAGGTTTGGCAAGAAGCAGTCAGAAAAACTGAGTTTTCATGCAACAGATGTCTTTGTTTTGCAAGACATTTCTGCTTTACTTTGAAAAATATCAAATTATACATTTAGTACATTAGACTAGATGACATTTTGGCAACCGCAAAATCAGGCTTAAATCAAAACAATTCAGTCAGTCCACCAAAAGCGCTCATAATTCCTCAGTCAAAACTATTTTCTCCTTAGCCAACCATTGCCCACAAGAAAATTATGCTTTTCCCTTTGATCGAATCAACTCACATGGTTTTATTTGGTAAAACTCAAGAGTCCTCAGACAAAATAAGTGAAACCCTCCATTTTCTCGAGTCTTCAAAGTGGAACATCATAATCAACAACTCTGTTGCAGCCAGTCCATCAATGAGAAGAGAAAATGATGCTCAAAGAAGGGTTTATTCAAAGAAAGGCATATCCTTTCTTACTCCCCCACTTCATTTCTTTATTTTTTCTTGTTCTTCCCTGCTCTTTGCCTTTCACTCTTTCCTCTCCACCCTTCTTGAACCAGTCACTTCCCCCACTCCTGCCTCAGACACATGGCAGCAAATCATACACTTAGTGGAATCAGCAAATGACATGCTGCTCAGTAATGCTAATTAACAGGAAAAACCTGCTGATGAAATGTTTCATAAATTGACCACACACCTAATAACACTTGAGTCAAGATAATACAACCAAAAGGGAAACTCAGCTATTAGACCACAACAACTAAAAAACAAAAAACACTGTCTTCCAGGACTGGAAGAAAGTAACAAGCGATGAGCCATGCTGTTACTTAACCAGCAACTATAACTACTTTCAAACAGCAAGTGAGCGCGTTTTACTGTAAAGCATTTGAAATATTGTAGATTACTCACCAGGTTGGAGTTGGTGGCGTTCGAGTCATCCTCAGGGAAGGGGATGTAGACTGCTAAGGCCACACAGTTAGCGAAAATGGTCATCAGGATGATGATCTCAAATGGTCTGAGAGAAGGGTTAAGGTGTATACAAACCAGAGCAGAGTACACAAAACAGAGGACATTTAGAGAGAAGAAATCATCCCACGTCAACTTGATGTTGCTGTTATCTGACATTCGACTTAGGACAGATCCAAATAATATGTATGCAGTGCAGTGTATTGCATGGCTGTCACTATCACAAAATTGTCTTTTTCTGTTCATTTTTTATGCCACAATTATAGTATAAGCCTATTATATTTATGTCTTTTAGGTTTTGTAAACAAAAATTACAAAGGGGAGATATGATATAAATAATAACTTAAATAGCAAAACCTATTACTGAAATATACAAAGAAATGACTGACAATGACAGGTACCAATAATCAAAATAAACTGAGTACTCTGGCCAAAACAGGCCATGTTCTTGTCTTCTACGACCATGCAGCACAAATTAATGATTTGAACCAGGTCAGCCTGTCCTCAGGTCCCTTTTGAATGTGGGTGCCTTTTTAAAGGACCAGTGTGCAGAATTTACTGGCATCTAGCAGTGACTTTACAGATTTGAAAAACTCATTACACCCTCTCCTTTCAAGGTTATAGGATCCTATGGTGGCTGCAAATCACAAAAAAAAAGTAGTGCCAGTGGTTAGTTTCAAAACTCCCCGATGAAGACTTGATGCCGAAACACATCAGTTTGTTTGTTTGTTTGTTTTTAGGTTCAACACAACCATTCTGTGACAATAAGGCCATTTTAATTGTTTTTAATTGTGCATTGGTGATTTCTGTGATTCCAGTGTGTGTGATTCCAAGATGGAAGCCTCCTGCGAGGACATGCACCCTCTGCTACTATAAATGGCTCATTCTAAGGTAAAGAAAACACAATGATTATTATTTTCAGGTGATAATACACTAATTCTATTCTGCCAATAGATAGTTGATAGAGCCCCATAAATCAGATACGTATGCAATAATCTATGAAAACTTCTAGTACACGGTACAAAATGATACACACTCTGACTTCTGGCCTTCCTGAATCGAATAAGTATTCATATCAGGCATGTTATTTCAACAAAGAGGTATTTTTAAACAGGCTAATACATCCTTACATAAGCAGAGGTATATATACACACATAGCAGAGTGCACAAGCAGTGTACACAATGGGAGAGATCAAAGCGGTTGAGTTTGCCTTTTCGTTAACAATAAGACATATTGGGTCACTTAGGAAGCTCTTTGTGTGTGCGAGGGGGGTTAGAGAGACAGTGCATGCCCTAATATGGGTGCAGTGAGGAGCAGGCCTGTCGCGTGGAAGACGGGATGTGGACGGAGAAAGAGTGAGCGTGAGAGGGATTGAGAGAGAGGAGAGAGTTTTTATATGGAACGGTCCTTGAGAGGGGAGTGACCTCATTATTTTTGGCCTCAGAGAGAAAAAGAGAGGAGAGATACAAAGTGAGTGAGAATGGAGGGTGGAAGGAGAGAATGTGAAGGAGAGATAAAGGAGGTCTGGTTTTCATCAACACAATTACTGACTGCCACTGCTGTCACCTCCCTCCACCTTCTTTTGCTCTCCCTCTGCTTTCTTCTTCCATTCTTTCCTTGTTTCCTTCCTTTCTGTCTTCCCTCTTCCCTCCTGGCAGCAAGTCAAATTAGTCTAGACTCCAGATCTTGTAGTATAAGATAAACAGAAATGCACTGATGAGTTGTGCTGTCAGAACCTCGAATCCACAAGACAAACCATGAGCAAATGAATGTACACTCTAAGCTGACGTTCACTTTAAACACATTACATGACACTGTGAATGCAAGCTTTCCAAGCTTTAGAACAGTGTTGAATCATTTGCTGCACTGAATCCAACAGAAGAGGCAGTTTTGTGTGAAGCCAATAAGGGATCATGCCCTTGTTACTAGGCTGCACTTAGGGGTATACAATTAATATTAGTGAAATCACAATATGGCCAAGTGCAATATCCAATTCACAGAAGCTGCTTTTTTTTTTTGATAGAGGAAAATGTGTGACAAAACAGCACTATAATGAAGTACTTCAGTGCTGCAGAGATGCCCTGGCCTCCAAATGTTGTTCTTCAAATGTAAGAAAACAGGTTTGTTTGGTACAAGATTATGGTTTAAATTAAAATTGTGATGCAAAAATGATTACTCCAACAAATCATACTGCAATTGCAAAATCATTAAAAAAAAAAATAATCACAATATGATTTATTGTACCATATTGTACAGCCCTAGCTACACTTTAACAACTGGTAATGGTTGGCTGGGGTACATGTGCAGCAGTCATTAGATCTGAGTATACTGAAACTTCTGAAATACCATCGGTGGTATGTACTGTGTAGTCTACATCCTGCATCTTCAATAAGGGGGTTCCACTAGGTGGTTCTTGGAGTTATTACAGTGGGAACACCAAATCATTATTTGATAGTACCCTCCACCTCAGAAACCACAGACTTAAGGCTAAGGTCCCTGGTCTACATCTTGCTAAGAATAACAGAGGGAGATTGTAGCAGTACTTGAGAAAGTGACCAAATATGATAAAAAGAAAAAATGCAAAAGAAAAATCCATATCCATATTATAAACTGCATTACCATCTATCTATAATATAACTATGATAAAAAAATAAATCAGTGATGGTTATAAATATCTAAAGCTGTTCAAAATGTCTGCAGGTAGAATTTGTGGACTAAAGAAATTCGGAACTAATGGCTGCCTGCCTGAAAATATGAATACATTCAACACTTTGCTGCACTTTTCATTTGCAGAAGAGCAAAACATTTTCAGTTGTGCATACTAACTTTATGCTGGTTACCTACTTGAAATTCAGGAAGATTTTTATGACAGCTTAACAACAACAAAAAACTAAGTTCTCAGCAGCTTGTAAGTCCCAACTTCTGATGTTCTGCATCATTACATATATAATTAGATACAATATGAACATGAGAAATCCTTGTTGTTGTTGGCTAAAACCACATCTGGAATTTATTTCTTTAGTACTAGTCAATATTTTGAAATTATGACTTGAATGCAGCAGGGTGATGGAACTGTCTTGTTTCAGTTCAAGAGAGAATAACTGAACCTAACAACTTTAACAATCTTTTACTACCTGTAATCACACCAGCAATCTTGCTGTGTGTGGCCCCTCTGGAAACAGATCCATTTTAGAGCCTAACTGCTGTTTTAGAAACAGCTCTGCAGACAGAGAAAGAGCGAGAGGTAGAAAAAAAATCGTATGTTTTTTTTTTTTATGGTGGAGCTAATACTTAATGTTTATGTTTGGATTATGGATTGACCCTTGAACATCATCGACCACAAGATCATTCAGCTCATTCAGCATGGGACCAAAATGCATCACAGCTAATCACTCACCCTTGTACCAGGGGCTCATTATAACACACTCCAGACATGCGGGGACCCACAGAAAAACAGGCCTGTGACTCATTCTGGGTTGCTGACCCATAATTTAAAAAAACCCCTTGAGGTCTGCCTCCATCAACATGATAATAAATCTACTGTTTGCTGTGCTGGTGAGAGTAAAACATTCAGAAGAAATTCTGAGGGTCTGAGTACAGAATCAAACCAAGTACCAAGTCTATTAATTATGTGCAGTACATTAACCAGCAGAATAATAGCAAATATCCATTTTAACACCATAGGAGCAAAGAAATAGTGAAGGGATAATTCAGATTATTTGATGTGGGATTGTATTAGGTACCTATCAATAGTCAGTGTATTACCTACAGTAGATGGGGGTCAGCACACCACAGTTTGGAGGAACAGACAGGGCCACCAGCATGAAAGCTGAGCAATATACTGCTGTGGACAGGGTGCACAACAAAATGCATTTTAGCCACTTAAGAAAGGCCTACCTAAACAAAAATCAATATCAGTCGGTGTGTATGCTACATTTAGAATATTTTTATTGCTTTCCTTTGCCATCAGACAGCCTTTTCTGACAGTAAACCACTGTTAGGTCAAGCCAAATATTGCTCCCTTCAAACTAACCAAACTCCAGAGACAGAATAATTTTTACCTCGCAGAACACAGGAGTTGCTGATCTACCACTGCCTTCTTCTGTTAGTTTGTTTGTGTTGTTGTGCGACTTCAGTATTTTAAGCATCCCTTTTATCAGCATTGAAAATTAACAACAGCAGGTATCCATTTTTAATACCACAGGAGCAAAGAAAAATTAATGCTAAGGATTTTACACAAAGCTAATTGTGGGGACTGACTCTAACAGCTCTTAAAAAAAAAAAAACAGCAATAAATACAACAAAATTGAAATCAGCAACGGTTAGCTCAGCAGCTTTCACGGCTGACATAATGTAGTATTCACCAGGGTGCTACTGTCTGAGGCATTTTGGAATTTAACATATACATTCAGCAATTTAACAAGCTAAATGTATATGCTTACGACAAATTGTCACACTGGGATTGCATCCACACACACGCACACACACACCGGAATGCTGTTATTCTCTGAAATACTCTGCATTCAGCAGTTGCCTCACATAAACACCTCATCCAACTTCACAATAACACAGCACAATCTCTTATCTTGACAAACCCGAATAAGAACGCAGGGATATACTGATATTATCTGCCGGAGCAAGCTCAACACTCTTCTGAGCTATGCTGAGAATATTTATCTCTTTTCCTGATTGAGCGGAAAATGCATGCAAACAGAGTAACCTCTCGTGTGACCTGATGCAATATATAAGCTGTTAGCCAAGAAAGAAACTGTGTGTGCATGTGTGTGTGTGTGTGTGTGTGTGTGTGTGAATGAACTCAATGACACGTTTTCAAAACTACCACTTACAGTGATTTCATATAGAGAACATAGTAGTTAGACGTACACCTGCCCCCGCTCTCTCCTTGTCTCTCAAACTGACCTTGCAGTGTGCAGGTAATGCTTAAATGCTATAATTACACCACATGTGAGAGTGCTGTGTGTGTGTGTGTGTTTCAGTCCTTCATCATCTGTGTGTAAGTATGTGTGTGCTCTTCGAGAGTGTTTATGTGTGTGTTGCGAGCTCAGACAGGCCCCATCGACCTGTTGAGAGCAGCAGCTGTTGTCATGGTAACAGAGGAGGAAGAGAGGAAGATTTTGGATCTGCTATCTCTAGAGACAGAGGTACTCACAGAATACAGGACACACACACAGGCGCGCGCGCACACACACACACACACACACACACACACACACACACAAAGCCTATGGCATAAAAACAACACATGAATGTGTAACTATGCACATGCAGAGGACAAATGCATACATCACAGAGCACAAAGTCACCCACAGACTAATGTTCAACCACATGCTGCATTTAAACAGGCCTACACTGCAGGTATGAAGGACATCCCAAACTCGAGTGTTTAGTTCAACAGGCACTAAGATTGACTGTATAATAACAATAATAATAAACTTTATTTATATAGCACCTTTCATACAAAGCATGCAGCTCAAAGTGCTTCACATAATAGAAACTATGAAATAATAAAATAAAAAGTACAAATAGATGGGATTTTTGAAACTAGTACAGGACGCAAAGTTAAAATCATTTGTTGATTTAAGACCAGAATGTACGTACCTCAATCTATTAGTTTGTTTGTGTTGTTATGTGATTTCAGTGAATGCAAACTATCCCTTTAAAATAACAGTCACACAATAACACCAAAAGTTAACTGATCTAGTCAATGGAAGACCAACAACTCCTTTGTTCTGCAAGGTCAAATTACTGATTTCACCTATGGAGTTTGGTTGGTTTTGAGAGAGTGATACTTGGCTTATATAACAGACAAGACTGTCTGACAGCAAAGTAAAGCAGTGAAAATATTCTAAAATAGCGTACACTTAAACTGATATTCATTTTTGGTGGGGACCGCCACAGCAGTACATTGCTTAGCTTCAGTGCTACTACTCCTCTCTGCTTCTCCAAGCTGAGGGCACACTGACTATCGATAAATACCTCACACTGAACCCCACTTCAAATAATCTGAACTATCTGTCTAAACTGACCCACTGCAGGCATGAAGGACATCTCAAAGTGGATGGTTTAGATTGGCAGTTGGATGCAGATTTTGAAACTACTGAAGGACATAGTCTACTGTAATTTTGTTACTGTTTGCTCCATCCATGTTTTTTTTCTGTCCATGTTTACATGTTCCTCTCTTTGTGGTCTCTGATTCTCCCTAAGAGCCCTCTTTTAATGTCCCTCGTCTTTCTCTAATTCCCTCCCCCTTCTCTCTCTGTAACTCTGTCTCTCTTGCTTCTCTCCCTTCAGAGCTGTTTAAATGAATGATGCTGGGAATTGTGGGTAATGATCTGAACACTCATCAGTCACTGGGTGAGACTGTTCCAGTGACCCTGAAGGTTTATGCATGCTTTTTTTCCCCATTAATTTTCTCTTTTTTTAACAACTTAAGTACAGCTTGACAGGAGATCTTAAGGTCTACTGTTGACATTTTGACTTTTAATAATTACTATAAATACACAAGGTGATCAGAAGGATAATTTGCCTTTATCCACTGCTGTACTGCACAGAGGGAGATTAAACACTCTTTAAAAGGCAGCGCCGTTCTTCCCATGGGAAATTTGAAGTTATTTTTAAGAAAATATGTCACTTGTTTGAATGATATGCATGAAAATTGCATACCACGGTGGGCTCAAAATTCTGGCTTTTCACATTAAACTAAGCAAAACCATCAAAACAAATAGGACCAAACAGTAATTTGGTAGTTTCTTGATAAAAATACATGTTCATAACAGTATCACAAAGAATTGACCTTTCGCTAAGCTCCCTCTCAATCAGCAGCTGTCTAATCATAGATTAGAAACCATAACTATGCACTGCAGACCAGTCAAGCTTTACAGTCTTTGCATATTGAAGCCGTAAGCATGACGAGTGTTACTCTGCGTCTCATGAGTCTGGACGGTAGAAGACACATGAGAGTACATATGAGGAATGGATTAAACTTTGTCTTTATGTGCTGTAGGGTGAGATGCAAAAATTAACATGTACAACTAGATGCAACATCAATGATGAGAATCATCATTTTAGCTGACAAAATCCACAGTCGTCAGCTGGAAATTTGCTTTTGTTGCTTTTGTTTACTTTTATGTGGAATTTAAGACCCACTGTTTCAATGATTACTGATAATTTCACTGTAAATGCCATATGTACATACAGTATATGCAAGAATAGAAAGCTTGACAGATGTGGCAGTCCACTGTAACATTATGGAGCCTATTCCTGGATATTAAAAAAAAAAAAAGATTCCTACTGCTGAGAATATGTTGCTGAAGGAACAAAGAGTGGAAATCCAATAGAAAAATCTTTTTTCAACCTATTTCATTAAAAATGCCAAATTTTAATCATCAAAGCCCAATTAGAAGTCACTTTTTGGCTTGAATTATTTTTATTTATTTATTTTTTTAACATGTTAGTATTACTGCAACATATGTGGTTTTAACCAGTCCTTCTATATGTATGTTCTATAGGTAGAATCTATGTGTGGAGTACAATTACAACAGATGATATTTTTCCACAGTTCTTTTGCTCATTATAGCCTACAATATTATCAACTCTGATTTATCCTACTTTGATAATTCCCTAATGTAACCCTCTTCAAACACACACATACTGCAAAAGCTCTTTCTAACTCATCTTCTCTTTCCTCACCAATTCGCTCTGCCTTCCGCTTCTCTCCTCTCCTCCCTCATGATCCCCCTATCCTCTCCTCTCCTCCCCTCACTCATTATTTGCCCTCCCCCTTCTCTGTCATTTTTCTTGTTTACCTTTCCCATCCTCCCATCAATCCCTCCCTCCCTCTTCAGCTACTCGGCTCCATCATCTCTCCTGTCGACATCCGCGTCCTGCCCACATCCCTGCCCTTCTCATTTCCCCCAGCCCCTCTTCCTCTCCTCCTCTCCCTCTCAGGACAGTGTGTGACTGTGCTCTTGCTGAGTTCATGCTCATGGAGACCCTCTCCTATTATAGATCACTTTGACTGTGACACTGACCATTTCTGTCTCTCTCCCTTCTCCCTCCATCTCACCCTGAGGGAAAACCAAGTCATTATGTTCCACAGCTTAAAAAAAAAACTCCAGAGGAGAGGAAGGGTAGAAAGGAAGGACGGGTGGAGGAACAGCAGGAATAAAGGGATTTGGATGGACATAGGGAGAGAGAAACGGATAATAAATGAGAGAGGGAGGATGGGGGAAGGAGAAAGAGGAACAGAGGCATGGATGCACTAGGGGGAGAGGGGATGAATCAAGTTCGGAAGAGCCAGGGGAGAGAGGAGAGGTGTGAAGGAGGGATAAAAATGACACAATTTGTTTTATCCTCCTGTGAGAAAAGAATGTAAGATGAAAGAGGGAGAGAAGAAAAAGAAAGAGGACATGCAGAGGAAGGGGAGAAAGGATTACGAAGAGTGAGTAGAGAGTGGGGAATCACACCGAGTGAGACATAGGAGAGGAGAGAAAATGATTAAAAACGAAAGAGGAAGTGTGATGCATTCTTAACCTGTTTATGTCCTGCACCCGTTACTGTATGCCCTCCTTTCTTTTCATTCTGCTCCTTTCCATGATTTTTCTACCTGCATCTATCCATCCATTCCACATGGGAGGGATGCAGTAGCTGTATTTACATAGACTATCAGAATAAAAATGCCTCATGTAACCACCTCAGTCAGAAGAGACTGGCCCGATCTCACCTGATTGGAAAGATTTTTCAATTAGTGAAAGTGTTGGTGTAAACCTTTGATAATCCGTTCAGTATAAAAATATTAGTGCCTAACAACCATGTAAACGCTCCACGGGGGGTAACAAACCAGGGTTTCTGCATGTTTTGACAAGTTAAATTGTAGACTTTTTAAGACCTTTTAAGACCACTATAAATGCAATTTTAAGACCATACTGGCAAAAAGTACAAGCTTTGTGGTTATTGAGTCAATCTTGGTTTTGTTTTGTAGTTGTTACAGCATGATTAATACAACTTTTCACAAAAACACATTTAAAAGCAAGACTGATGGTAATGTCACCTTATAAAAGTGATGTTAACATCATAATCCAATCAGTTTTAAGACTTGTCAAAATTGTATGAAACACATTTTAAGGCCTAAAATTCAGATCACTAGATTTTAGACATTTTCTGTGTTCAAACAAGAAATCATGTTAAATTTAAGGTGCTGCCATTTGCTTTATATGCCCTCGAAAAGGCAAACCCATCATGCACAAGGGCCCCTCCTAACTACCTTTTGGCTCTGACAGAATCCCTTTTTGTTTTAATGTCTTCTAAGCATTAAAAATCAACAGATAAAAAGTAACTAATGAGTAGTTTTACTTTTACTTCAGTATTTTTATTAACACCAGTAGTTTACTTTTAGTTGAGTGATATTTACGTAATGTTTCAGTATGCTTTCCGCTACTTTTTACATTCTCTATGTTAATCCTCCAAAATTCAATGGTCTTTCTCAGTTGCTTCAAGGAAGTTTTATTTTGAAAGAACTGACTTTTTCATCTGCCTGATTTGAATGTCCCCCTCTTGTAAGTTGTAAATGAGGGCAACCTACAGTAATACATGTTACTCAGAAAAACAGGAGCTTAAAAGGAAAGATTCTAGACAGGTTTCCTTCAGGCTATTCAATATAAGTGACTTAATTAAGGATGTCAAGTGTCAACCTTTAAAAATTACACTTTCTTGAATGTGAGAGTGAAACATGTTGCATGTTATTTCACATCACAAACAGTATAAAAACAAACCACTGCCCACGGTTAGTTAAAGGATACTTCCACTCTACGATGCTGATGCAGGCCTTGCGGATGGGGTTCTTGAGCGTGAGACAGAGTAGGGCCCGTGGCGGCCTCGTGGCTGTCGTCGTTGTCTGTTTCTTGGGCTTCGAGCCATAGTGTTGTCTCTTCCTTTGCGTGGAGCTGGCCGTGGAGATGGGCCCGCCCCCTCCCGACCCAAGCCCCGCCCCTCCGCTCGATGCGGCGTTGCCCATCATCTTCGCCTGCCGCGCGGCATCGATGGCCGCCTGCCAGCTCAGAGCCGCCCCTGGTGTGGGGATGTGCTCCGGGGCCAGGCCCACCACGCCCACCCCATGGTTGACCCCACCCCCTCCTCCATCATGGTCGCCGTGGCTACCACTGCCACTGTGCTCATTGGTCAAGCCGGGGGGAGGAGGGCGAGGAAGTGGGGGAGGGGGAGAGTAGTCGGAGCCTGCGGAGGAAAGAGAAGAGAGAGGAGGAATAAAAGTTAGCAAAAAAGACAAGTGAACAGTCAGTAAGCTCCTAAATCACCTCCTTCAGTCAGTAAGTGATTCACTTGTTGATTTAATACATCACACATGGCCCCTTGAAGCTGATGCAGTGTTTCAGTTTTTTACAGTTTGGTAGTTTATTTCGGAGGCTTCAAGTGTATTTGAATTGTTGACATATCAGTTAGTGAGCCCTGTATATTTTCCACACACTGAAGTGTCTCCCTGTAGAATAGGCCGATGACTAATATACTCCCATCTGTCAAGCAAGTACAACAGAGCTAACTGTGTGCTGTTTAGTTCCTCGGCATATTGTGTAGGTTATACAGTCCATTCACTTTGTGTCAACACCAACACACACAACACCACTCATCAGGCCGACAACTAATGATCATTCTCTGTGCTAACTTAATACACAATGGTCTTTTTTTTATCTCAAAACTGTTTATTACTTTTACATTGTTTAAATTATAATCTTTAAAAAGTTTGAAACAAACAATATATTGGTACTGTTGCTGCTGCACTTCTGTTTTTCCTTCTCACTACATAGAGTATGGCTGCACAATTGACCGAAATATTATCAAAATCACAAGATGCATTAGTGCAATATCCAAATCACAGAGGCTTACAGATCATTCCCACTAATCTGTAATCATATCGTAATCGCAATATCGGTCAAAATAACTGCAATATTACTTTTTGTTTACCATATTATTTTGCTATATTACCATAGATTTCACAAATTCCTTGTCCAAATGTGCAAGCATTACAGTAGGAATGTATTTTGAATGTTGGTTACTATGATTTCCAGGTGTTGAGCTGTAGGCAACCTATTACAGCAGCAGCATTTTCATCTTAATTGCCCTACAACTTTGTTAGCCTACTTCTATGGAAAATACTTTTTTTCCCCATAAAACAAAGGGCAACATCTTGAATTAAACTATTAATTGCCCCTAAGGGGATTTCTTATGCTCAAGGAATATAAACGGTGGATCAAAAAAACATTTATTAGGGTCCATAATATAATATAAAACATATGTCCACATTCTGGGCAGGCCTCCACCTGAAGATAAAAGTATGTATTCATTCTTCATGTGGTCAAAAATTTAGATATCTCACAAAACATTATCTGAGAAATAATTAAATAACCGAAGCACCAGAGTACTAGTATGTTATAAAAACAGGGAAGAGTGAAAGACTAAACATTTACTCAGTGACGGTAAATCTGAATCAGAATTGGCTTTATTGGCCAAATACATGTACTCGTACATTCATTTTTTCTATTGCCCTCAATGTACCGAAATAAAAGGATGTGATGTGAAAATGCAGTATGTTATCAAAATAAAATTACAAGACCACAGACAATATTTGTTTGTAGTGGAATAAAAGAAAAGAACAATGTTAAGAGAGAAACGAGAGACAGAATTACAATAATCTACAATAAAGATTACATAGTTGTACTACCCCGACAAATTGCAGGAATAAGACTAACTGAGTAAAAGAAGTACTGTAAGAAAGCTTGGATTATCCATACTGTATGCTTAGCCAGATTAAAGACAGTTATAACATCCTCTCAGAACCCATCATCCTGACATCTGAACAAATGTACTAATCCTGTAGTAGATTACACACGCTGGGAAATGATATAGCATTTTCAGGTTTATGTGTGTGGGAACTAAACCAATAAGTCCTAGGTACTTATGCTATCAAACCATTTTGACAAAACAGAACAGTTTTTGTCTTTCTGTAATAACCAAAGTTTCATATTGGTAATTTTGCTTGAAAAACAACTGTTTAAAGACAGACTCACTGTGTTTTTCTATACTGTGAACAGCTACAAGCTGAATAATGATGTACAGTACCATAAACTGGATTTATTTTTCCATGAATCAGTACATTTTTTAGCACAGGTAACCCCCCAGTGAAAATGTAATAGTAATATGTGTGCAGTTTGGGGGCAAATTATCAATATGCTGATTTCAGTCACACCTGACCGAATGTAATAATTCCCAATGTCAAATTCACAAATCCTATAAATGCAAAGCTACTTTGGGGAGAAGAAGAATACAAAAGTTTAAGAACCCCTGTAAAGTTAATCCAACCTGTGCTGTTACAACAGAGATAAGGAGACTGAAAGAGAGAGAAAGAGGAAAAAGGGAAAAGAGATGTACAGGGGTTAGAGAGAGGAGGCGGGTAGAGATAGACTTATCCTGTATGCTTAGTACGATTACAGGGCGGTTACAATATCCGCTGAAATCCCATTCCTCTCACTTCACAGCTTTAAGTTTCTACATATGAACTCACAGTGGTTGACAGCCTGAGGGAATATTACATCAGATCCTTACCTAATATTATTGTTGGGTGTTGTATCCATTTTATTTTTGTATTAGGTTACTCTTAATTGACCAATTTTATTTGTCTCATTGCCTCATTTTGATCCCGTTTCAACCATGTAAGGTATTTTGTATCTTTGTTTTGAAAAGTGCTGTAATAGTTGATTATTATTAGGCAGAGTAGCATTTTGAAGTTGCCCATTCTGTGACATACACTTTTCTCCAAAAAGTAATGTACTAAAGTCAAATGTGATTTAAGTCAGAAACACACTTGCTCAGCAACTAGGGAGCAATGTCCAGGTGGTATCCTCTGACCTCCCCTCTCTTCACTGCTTACTGTAAAATCTCAACAGGTGCTGTTGCTTCTGCCACACAATCTGGTTGGTGAAAGAATCTATCCAAAGGTGCTCATAATTAATTATTAAGAGTATGGCGCTTACTTAGAGAATGATAGGAGTAATAAATTACTCCTCACCGATTACTCAATGAAAATTTGAATTGCCTCACAAACTACTTTACAGAAAAAGTAATTAGTCACATTACCAGTTACGGCTTTACTTTATGTTACTACCACCACACACACTGTACATTGTATCTTCTGTATTAAATGTAACACTTGCAGTGGTGAAAGAAGTAGTCAGATCCTTTACTGCACTAAAAGTAGCAATACTACAACGTAAATGTACAAAGATACAAATTGTCTGTAAACTGTAAAAGTAGAGGGGACTAGTTCAAAGAAGACTTACCTACCTATTTTTCACCTATTTTATCTTAGTTAAGTAGGAACAGCACAGGTATTACTAATAAACCTAAAAACTAACACCCTAAAAATGTGATAGTGAGCCAGCATGCACAATGTGAGGACCCAAGCAAACCAAAGCAGCTATTGCAGCTATCATTAATTTAGCGTTAATTATTTACACCTGTGTTGTTCCTACTAACATAGTACATTTAATATAAAAGGCTTATTATGAAGCAGAATGGCTCCTATCAGTCTCACATTATTAGCCTATACATTAATTATTGTTACATATACAGTCGTGCAGCATTTTAATTTTAAATTTGTGTAGCTGAATTATTTAATATACCATTGCGTATTTTAAGCTATAATAACATAGTGTATGTAAAATAATGCGATGTACGCACAAGTTGTGTGCTTAGTATGAAAATTTTGAAAAGTAGCTTACCAGTAAGCTAGCTGTCGAATAACGTGAGTAAGTTGCCATATTTGCATCTGAAATGGTCTGAAACTAACACGTTTAGAAACGTCGCGTCTAGATGAGAACCAAAGACCCGCGAAAGATCTCGTGAGGGTGATCATATGAACCCAAATCATTATCTTTATCTAACACTACCCAAGTACATTGCATCTGTGAAGCTAAACAGATATTAACCAAGCATCATCCCATTATAAAACACAATTGGTTTGTTCAACGTGCACAATGAAGAAACAGCGCCTACAAATCTCGCGAGAGTTTCGCGAACCTAGGGTTCCTATCTACAATTTTTTTGCTTTGCTTGTCAACCGGCGTCATTCCCGCGCTGGCGCACAAGAAATGACGCGTTTTACCTCACAACAAGAAGGGGGGGAGCTGAGAGTCTCATAGCCGGAGGCAGAGCGCAGGTAGAAAGAGAAAGCAACATGACGGAGAACCCAAAGAAGCGGCCGAGACACGGTTCAGAAGTGGATCCTACCACAAAGAACATGCCTGGACGTTCGGCTGAAGGACTATTAGCAAAGAAGGAAAGTGACCGACGGAGAAGACAAACACGGATCTGTATTGGCGTCGCTTTTCCTCGGTGGAGGAGGGGGCGGGGTACACCTGGGCATACGTCATATGGAAGTGCCGGCTTTATTATTGTAATAACGCAGAATTCCGCTAGGGCGACAGAAGTTACGCACTATAGATTTAATACACAATTATCAATATTGGTAAATATATTCCACATTGTATAATTTTATGATATTACTTGTTTTGTTTTATTGTTGGTTTTATCCATCGAATTTGTTCTTTTGCATTTCTGTTTTATGTCAAGCATGCTGTAATATTTATTTAGATAAGTACTATATAAATAAACTTTATTATTTTTTTATTACAGCTGAAATAAAATTAATGGAATACCCTGAAGGTAATCTTAAAACAAAGGCACTGACTAAACAACAACACAAGATTTGTCTCCTGCAAATAGGAGCAGTGTGCTTTGAATGCAGTGCCCACGGAGGTGTTCTTTACATTCATCAGCGGTGAAGTCACTTGGTATCAGATGCAGCTGTGCCTTATGGGAAATACCACAGTGGTTTCAATTTGGAGCATCGCATTACTTGGATGGAACTATATTTTCCACATTTTCTCAGTACTCTTGGAGGGATTCTGGGGTTTTAAATGTAGAGAACCAAGACGTAAATAGCAGAGTCTACTTTTATGATACATACAAGCATTAAAACACTATTTTTTCCCCCCTCTGTACTGGAAAATATCGCCTTTTAACCATTCTTTCCACCAGTGTGAGTAAATATCTGCTTCCTGACTGCTGCTGTTGCACATCATCTCTCTCTTTCCCTCACGATCACTCACACACACGCACGCATACACACATAATCACTTCCAGCATATTGTACTGCTGCGTGATCAGTTTATCTCACACTGCCTGCCCCTCTCACAGGGTGCACCCCAGTGAGGCTCTGTGTGTTTATAAGTATGTGTGTGTGTGCTGCACGAGTGAGTGTGAGGATTAGAAGAGAGTAAAACTTTAATAATACTGAGCTCACTAATCTGTCTGACCACATGTCTCTCTGTGTGTCTGCCCTGCTCATGCATGCACAGTCATGTCGTGTGTGTGTTGTATGATGGAGTGTGTGCTGATGTGAGTGACTATAATTCCATTAGCAGCTCTTTATTCTGCAGGAAAAAAATGATTCTGACTGAAGGGGAGCAGGCGGGGAAGGGAAGGATGAAGGGATGGAAGAAGAAAAGGAAAGAGGATGAAGAGGGCAGGAGGTGGATATACTGCACTGTAGGAGGAGAGAGAAAAGAAACAGAGATGATAAAGAATGGGGAATAGAGACAGGAAGAAGAGGCGGAAGCAGGAAGAAGAGATTCAAATCAGGGAAGAAGAAGCAGAAAAAAGAAGAAAAGAGGGAAGATGAAAAAATATGTAGGTGGGGGGCTAGGGTGCTTAACCATGAGTGACAGGACTTAATCCAATAATTTATCCATCCATCATATGACTTTACAGCAGAAAATATTCCACAATAATTGTCTCCTATAGTATTACAGTCAGTGTAGTCAATGGTGTTAGTACAAAGGTTTCCACGGTAATTCAGCCAACCAATGGCTCTTAAAGTACTATAGCCAAGGATTGTAGCTCTACTTTAACTAGTGTAACACTTTGGTCTTATAATACATTATACACACACGCATTCTTAAAGCACTGCACTCAATGGTATAGTAAAACTACAGTCGGTAATTGTGAAAGTACAGTAAAAGGTTGATTTAATATGCCTGCTACTCTAGACACATCCAGGTTTTTAGTATGGTACCTTTTATGTATAACTAACTTTTCTAACTAATCTAGGTCACTCTGCGTGGACAGTAACTAATGGTTACAGCACAGATTACTAATGACACGTGAGCAAAAAAAAGATATGCAATACATAAATTAATAAAACTGCCAGCCAAACATTTACTCTCGTCTGCCATGTTTCTGCATATATTACTTCAATGCCACATGAATGCAGGATAAACCTCCTGGAGTGAGGGAGGGGAGAGTATAAGTGCTCTAATCTACGTCAAATTCAAAATCTGTTCAAAAAACACAGAAAAGAATGTGGAATTGCCCTTTAAACAGTGCAATAGACCCTTTTCACTCTAGACATTGTAATATTTAACAATAAGAAAAGCACAGGTGTGATTTTACATTGTGATTTGCTTCAATGAGTTGAAGTAATAAGAGAGTAAAGATCTTTATGTGTATATTAAGTGGTGCTCCACACCTGATGCTACAATCAGTGCATAATTGGTGGGTAAAAAAATGGGTGATTGGCCTTTTTCTCAACAGACGTTTTAACTTGCCATAGTAGGAAAAGCACAGGTGGAACCGATAACATTAACAATGACTCAATCCCATTCAAGTGTCCCAGCGCTAAGCCATAGCAGTGTGCCAGCATGCAAAATACCAAGACCTTGAAACTGAAGCAGTTAAATTATGTAATGATGTAATTAGTTTTATTATTTACACCTGCTCTTCTCATACTTTGACAAGTCAAACTGTCTTGCTAAGGACATTTTCAAGCTCCTTCACAGAATGATATTGGCTTATTAGACCTCTTCTCAGGACTGTATAGATGTGCTAAAGAGACTTGTGCTTGACTGATATCGCCTTTAAACTTTGCTTGAACTTGACTAGTTCAACCTGAGCACAGGTCCCGAATGAAAACACCTGTGTGTGGTCTTTAACATATACCTTATACAATACGTTTGCAATGTGTATATGCAGTATTACATGCATATGGTGTATTTAATAATATACTAAAACTGACTGCACAAGCTAAAGCCAGTATGAATCACACGCACTGAATTTAAACAGACTGGCTCATATTGGTACGAGCATAAAACAGAAGAAAATACATCAATTTGAAGCACAGGGCCAGAGCTAAATATTTTATGAGACTTTATACATCAGCACTGTAAAGACAGTCAGCTTTCACTTTGACTGAACTCGAAGTGAACCTAACTGAGCCGAACTTCAGTGTGAACTGAACTGCAGACTGTAATGAGCTGTGATACAAACTCAAGTCAGTGGAGCTGTTATCTACTTAATGATAAAGACTGGAGAGAGATGCTATCAATGCAACTCCAAGCACTCTGCCGTAAAATGTCATTGCTACACACACAGACACAAAGAGTATGCTACAAATTGTTCTGACTAATGTTTCTTACCAACAAAATGCAGTTCCGGTGCAAACTAGTGAAGGTAATTTCTGAGGAAATTGCCAGTGTGAATGCTGGCTGCTGAAAATCTGATACTAAACTGCATTGCTGGCATGATACGTTGAATAATACCAAAAATATATGAAAGATGTGGAATATTTTAATCTTTGTTGTATGATGTTCTGTCTGATATTTCTTACCGAAAAATTACAGCTGCAAAAACTGCATTGCAGACTTATTCAAAGTTCCCAAGTCCTTCTTGGCTCTGCTCATTTAATTGGCTCAATCAGATAACAGACAGTGGAAGGGACCAATCAGATAATCCCGCCCTAAATCAGTGTCTCACATCATCTCCTCTCTGTCCTTTTTCTCTTTTCTCTTTTTCTTCACTCATGTCTCATTTCCATTTCTCACTCTCTCTCTTTCTCTTTCTCCTTCTACTTTTCCTTCTCCTCCGCTGGCTGTCCTCCCAACAGGGATCTATCTGGGTGGACAGTGATGATGTAATTATCAGTCAATTAACTGATGATGACACCTGATCAGACACTAATTAATGCGAGACGCACGCATGCGGCCACACTCACACGGAGGGCCCTCACCTTGCAGCAGCTCTAATTCAGAACCTTAAAAAAAAAGGAGAAATCTTATTAACAGCCGTACTGAGGTCCAGGCCTGACCGATGGTCTTTTTTTTACAGCACGTTTGGATCCCACAAGACACACACACTCTGATACAAACACACACATACACAACAGACTAGTCATCTGCCATCCCAGCTGAACTGTCTTTTTTTCTTTTTTGAAAGATGACCTCCTTTTGCTACTGTACCTCCTTCTCCTTCTCTTTCCCTTCTACTTCTACATCTTTATCCTGCTCTTCCTGCGCCTAATCATTGCCAAATCCCTCATCCATATCTTCCTCTCCATCTCTTTCTCTCTCTCTCTCCTTCTTACATCTTTCTCCTCTTCATCCCTCCATACCTATTAACAGTCACCCTCACTGCTTCTCGTCTTTACCCCCCACCCCACCCCCCAACACCACCACCACCTTTTCTCCCTCTTTTCTCCCTAATCTATATAGCTGTCACTCCCTCCATTGGTTCTCTAGCAGCGGACAAGTTCATTTTCAGCAGCGCACCCTTCCTCCTTTCCTCCATCAATCTAACCCCTCCTCATCTCTCCATTTTTCTCTATCTCTCTTGCTTCGCTGATTCTCAGGCTTTCTCCCATCACTTCGCTCTCTGTCATTTTCAAATAGCTGACAAGTATTCTCTCCCTTGCTCTCCACTATCTCTAAAATCTACATATTTAGCCGAAAAAAGTGGCTCATCCATTGCCGATTATTGGACTTTACTGGAGTACAAAATCACAGGGGGTATATGTATTATATATTTTGTTTTTTCTTACAAACGTGATAAATATGAGGTGCAAAACAGCAGTACGTATCAAAAATGGAAAAACAAGAGTCCACACACTAGATAATGCTTCCATGAATGTGTAATGCAATAATACCATGTGACGTTATGGGCGCAGGCCCTTATTTATTGAAATGTCATATGGTGGAACAAATGTTTATGAGAGCATTACCTAGTGTGCAGACTCTATTTTTCTTTCTTTTTTAACCTTTTGCACTGTATGTAAGACTAATCTATACTTGTCTGTGTATGTATTATAGATCTATATTTCTGAAAAAATCATGTATATGAATTCAGTATGATACATTTCAGTGTATTTATTACAGATCTATATTTTTTTTAAATATCGGTGTGTATGTGTATGTAAAATGAAGATGTGCATCTACACTTCTAAACGATACAACAATACAACTTCTAAAAAATATTATGTCTTCCCACCGATAAGTTCTTTCAGAATATATTATAGAACTTAAAATACATATTTAATAGACCTTTTGAAATACTTCACACTTTTTGAAGGTTTTGTTTATGTGCCCTCCTATCTATCCTGCTTTCGTCTGGTGAGAACAAGTGCTGTGGTGCTGGGCCAGTCAATACGTGTATGTCTGAGGCAAACACTTCATCACACATCAGTTTATGATGTTACATGTGCTGACTGTGTCTGTAGATTGAAGTGAATCCAAAAAAGTGTCTCAGCGATGGTGTAACTAGGGTTCTTACTGTGAAGAAAAATATGGCCCCACCATAAAACACCTACTTTTAGAATGGAGTTTGGTTTAACAGGAAAACTTCAAAGACTGCTCAGAGCAGAAAGGGTTTTTAACACAAATCATTTTAATAAATTGAGCTGATCTACCTTCTAATAATGAACTTGTAAACAGCTCTCTCTCTAAGCTCTTGGTAAGAGTTCATGTACAGTAATAAGCACAAACTGTAATCAAAATAGATCACTGTCAGATTTTTGTGATCCAGCACCCATCCCACTGGGTATTGCATGTCTTGTCTCTTTTCACTATTTTTTTTCATTATATGTTCATTCATCCATCTCCGATCTTTCACACACAAGACTCTCTGCCTTTAACAACCAGGCTCTGCTTTAGACTAAAGCAATCAAACAATAACACATGAAACAACATAATGGAGATGACGAATTGTTTCTTTTTTTTTGCCTGTAATTGTGATTGCCACTGCTTCTATGTTTTTCAGGGCTTGTATGACATCCCATTATGCTTAACCCTCATTATCATTGTCATCATAAATACCAGTTGTAAGCCTAATATTATTTTTATCCAATTTATGTGTCATCCACTTACTCACACTCACACACATACATGCACAGAGCGTATGCACAAATCCAAAAGTGGACTAAAAGGCTCAAGTGTATCAGTTGTGTACATGTGCATGAATTTTGTGTGTATGTGTTCGTGCATATGTGTGGGTGTCTCTCATTTGTCTCTTTCTCGCTCTGTCCATATGTGCCCATTATCTGGCCGAGTGAGCACACCACACAGACACACCTGCTCCCCTCGGCGCACACACATGCACACACATACACTTGTGTGCACTCACATATATACACCTGCTCCCCTTAAAAGACAAGACATGCACACACACCTGCTCCCCTTGATCTATGACCTACCCAACCGTCGATTACAGTACGCGCTGTGCATGCACACACACACACACACACACACACACACACACACACAAACCCACACGGCATAAACAGGACATGCATGGAATTTACAAGGAAAACACATGAAGTGACACACTGGTGATCAGACCAGAGAGTCTCACTAAGCAAACATGACAACCAAACAAACTGAAAACTTATCACCCTGTGCAGAATATTCACCATTAATGGACAAAAGGATGGTCTGTCGTCAAGGGAAATTCTTGCTGATTTACTGTGCATTGAAAATAAAGTGCCTCTCATTTATCTGAATACCACAGAGCAGTAAACACCCCTCTGCCTGTTTTAGTAGAGGTTGTTTGTACCATTCTGCCCTGTGAACAAAGAGACTTCATCGCAGGGCACAATTACAGTACCTTTTTTTATTTTAAACAAGTTTGGGGAATAATGGATTACATGTAATGGGATTACATAATCTGGATACAAAATAAAATAACTGTAGTCCATTGCAGTTAAAACCAAAAAGACAGAATTAGATTATATTAGATACATGTAGCAAAAATTGGGATTATAACAGGATTACAATTTTAAGATAAATTTTAAAATAAAGAACAATATACAACCATGCGCAATGACCTTACGTTACAACACTTCCTGAGTCTCACAACACCTCTCTGAAACAAAAGCTAATCTTAACCAGTTTGTTGCCATTCAAACCAACCACTAGTGTGTAGGCCTACATTCAATGTGCAGAATTACTGATATGAATCTAATCGTGAAGTTGCACACAGCAACAGAGAGAATAGCTGGACAAACACATATTAAACCCATAACAAACATAAAATATTATATTAGGCTAATCAATTTTACTGTTTTTGGAATTGATATAACCTTACCCAACAGAAACAAAAAGTAATTAAGGTACATTACTTTAACATTGTACTTGGATTAGGTTACTACACTTTTTTAAAGGTGATGAGTAACAGTATCATAATAAATTTTTAAAGCTACCCTGGCAAGCCTGGTTTAAAATGAGGTCATTCTTACAACACAATAGTAACAGGTAGGCGATCCCCAACACTTTTTTTTTCTTTCTTTTTTTGCAGGAGCCTCCATGCTGTTACTGCACTTTTCACTGTGGTGAGCGCTGCCTATGAAAACCCTATCATATATGGATTTATTCATTAAACTGTAACATACTATCTGGAGTGGGAAGGGAAGTGGAGGGGAAATGAAAAAGTGTGTGCACATATGTGAGCACACATGAGATAGGTATGACAGTAACATGCCAAGGGAATACGCGTGTATAAATTATGCATTCGTGCTCTGTGTTCAGCAGCACATTGCTCACTGTCATCTGGACTTTCGAGTTTATTACTGTACAGCCCAGCCTGGCCTCCGAGCTGGGAATTATGGTTCTGAAGCACTGATTGGTGGTTGTTTTCCTACTCCCAGGATGTGGAGTGGTAGACTGAATGTCTTTGAAGAAGAGTGTTGACATACATAAAAAAAAAAATGCTCTCAATTGTGAGGATTAATCTTTTTATTAGTCTTTATTTTTGTATTGTCACACACAAATTTATGCAGGTACTAAACAGCATGAATCAACTTCATGTAAGAGAAAGAGACAGTTTTTTTTTTTTTCTTCGTTATTTTAAATGCTGGAGCTTCAGGAAATTAATCAAACCAGCTCACGGGGACTGTAAAAAGTAGCTAATTGTCATTTATCCCTATTCAAGTAACAATTGTTATAACAATGGCTTACTGTAATAAAACCTCAGAGGGCTAACTTTGAGCCAAAGATAAGACTGCATGGGCTTAAGCTGTTTAATACTTTGGAAGTCAAGTCAAGCCACTGCCTTGGCGGGCTAGTTGAATGGCCTGAGCCAAATCCAACAAGGTCTTAATTTTTTCATGACATGTGAACTTCCCTAAGATGTTTTTTTTATTTTCTTAGATGAAACCTAAATACACAACATCTGAAGGTGATTCTGAACTGGTCAACTAATTTTAAAATGCCCGAATATTTACATCTATGCAATTAAGTAGCTGTCTTTTCCGAAACCCTCTCTCATTGAAATGTAGCTTACAATCTACTTCAGTGTCCCTCACGTGGTTAGCTTTAGGCTAACGCATAAGTGAAGGTTAAGAAAATGATGATGTTAAATGTTAATAAAATAAACAGGTCAAGTCAGGCTTCAAGTTTCTGTTGACTTTTTCATTATTAACTAATCTGCAATCATTCCCTGTGGGCCTGTGTCCACATACAGTAGTGGTTTTTTTTTCTGGAAGGAGGACACTAGCTGGGCGCTGTGCAGCTCTTAGAAGAAGCATCTGCTGTGCTAAAAACAAAAAACAAAAAACACTGCTTGTGGGTTTTCTTTCTGACAGCAATATCTTGAAAATTCTGACTGCCGTTTTTGCACAGTCAAGCATTGCTTGGCTGTAAAATGCTTATTAACCACGTTTAATTTCCTATGAATTCTTCACAAAAGAAGTCCCCCAATATTTTGTTTTTATTAACTTTTATTATGAGGCTTAAAAATCAGGAAATTTTGCGTCTTCATCAGCGGTAATTTAAAACGACTCCTATCCAGCTGAAATTAAGCAACAAAGCAATTATGCAACATGTGATTTTAAAAAAAATCTCAAACTCTCCTCCATTTTCTTAGTTGCAAGGATGATGAGTCCCCTTCTAATATATGATTGGTTGTCTGAAAAAAAAGCACTTTTCTATAAAAGTTCAGAATACAGTATGGACCGGTTCACAATTTTGAGTAATACTCAAAACAGTCGCTTTCTTTTGAAGAGTTAGCTGAGACGATTGATACCACTCTTATGTCTGTGTGGTAAATATGAAGCTGGTTAGCTTAGCTTAGCATAAATACTTGAAACATGCGAAACAGCTTGGCTCTGTCCAAATGTAACAAAAACACATCATCCCCTGGTTGTTTAATCTGTACAAAAACTGACACGTACTGTAATGTTGTGGTTTTATGGGGTTTTGACGATTTCATGACCAAGTGCAGTAACTTCCTGGTGTCTTGTTGTCAAGGCAAGGTTGCAAAACAACCCCCTTATAAAACTACATGTCCTTTTTTTTTTTTTTTGACTATAAGTGTAAGTATATCCACAATTCTGATTTGCTGGTTCTGACCTTTAATTGACAGGGGAAAGAGCTGAGACGACTCTTTAATATTGCTTTTTTCCTCCAGACCAGACGTAAAAACAGGAACGTACACTTTAAATCTTATAACCCAATGGAACAAACAGCCAACAAAGGCAGACTGTGACAAATGTCATTTAAGTGATGTACTGCAAAAAATGGATGACTGCAGCAATACTAATTTCTCTTATGTCATTTCTTCACACAAACAGCTTAGTACAACAGATACAGAGTCTCGCGCAAATCATCACTGTTGCTGGATACTGGAGTTTAACAATGACGGCACTTTATTGTACAGAAAATGACTGACACACGATACATTTTCTGCTTTAGATAATTCTAATAGAGGAAATGTATCAAACAGCTGACAAAGAGCTAAAAAATTATGTCACTCTGCTTTGATTTATGACAAAACCAGCAGTGCCAGCACTGGTATCAGCATCCCTCCTTGAAACATAAGGAGCTGTGATAGACAGGAGGAGTGAATGCGGGGGTGAAGCATGTAAGAAAGAAAGAAAAACAAAGAACTCATGAAAAAGAAAAAAAGTCAGAGTGAATGTGAGGAGGAGGAAAGAAGAGCAAAAAGTGATAGAGATATGGGTTGTCTGTGGAAGAGGAGGAGAAGGAGGAGAGGCAGGAGGAGGAAGAGGAGGAAGGCTTGTTCACACTGCGCCTCCATGCCGACCTTGCATACACACATATTCACACACAGTGCAGGCAGCAGATATTAATAACTCCTTATTAATATTCATCTGCAGTGGAGAGATGTGAGGCCAGAGTAACCCAGATACGAACCGTCTCTCTACCTGTCTCTCTCTGCGCGTCGTTCCTTACATCTAATATTCACTATCTCCATCAGGTCGTCTGTCTGTCTGTCTGTCTGTCTGTCTGTCTTTGCATTGTACATATTAGACTTTTAGTAGACACTTTTATCAATTTGCTGTGATTGAAACAGTATAAACTTTTGTATCTGCTTCATGAGGCCACTCTGAGCTGCAAAGATCATTGGATTAGGTAGGCCAAAAGCCAACGCAGGGACAACATTTAAGTCCCTACATTCATCTGACGACAACATTTTTGTTTATTTACTGTAGATCAAAACCAGCTGACAGACAATACTTGTTAGTGATGGATTCAGAAGGGATGTGCATTGTCATTGGCATTGCCATATTCCCAAGTCTTCCACTTCTTCACACTTTCCCTTTCCCTTTTACAGCATTCTGTCCTGTACTCTATGGCTCTTATAATGTATAGCGTATGCCATGCAGTCAACGCTTTCATCCAAAATGCCTTCCGGTAAAGTAATTTCATACATTTTCTGTGTGGATAGCCCCGTTGAATGGACCTCCTAACCTTGGCAAGGTCATTACAATGCATTACTAACGGAGCTACACATGACCACCTACAGTGCAGAATCTGTGTCTGGAATACTTATTTGGGGTGTTTTAGGCTCTGATCAGACAGAGAACAGTTTTTGCAGTGAAAGACGCCTTTTTACAGTAAATTTTTTATTAGCAGTCAGCTGCTAATGTACCCTGAGTGTCTCGTGTTTTAGAAGGTCAGAGTGGATTGCGTTTGTGTGATTAGTTCACACTTAATGGATCATCACTTAAGGAATGTTAATTCACAGTTGGCGCATACATTAATTGATAAGCATCAAGTTAGCTGCATCCAGTTAATTGAAAAGTTTATTTTAGACCCATGTGTTTGCTCAGTACCTTGTTGTCATAGAAATGTGAAGCTTTGTTTTTAATCAAATGGTCGTCAGATGCAAACAATAATATAATAAAGATAAATTATAATGTCATAAAATGTATTATATAAAGAAACGTTCACATTAATCCAGCTAATTTGACTGCATATCAATTAATGTATGAAGTAACTGTGAATTAACACTCCTTATCTGATGACATAAAGTCATAGTGACTTGACCATTTGTAATGATGCCTCCTGCATTAATTCATGCATTAAATCAACATAAGTCATGTTACATAGTTAAGCTTTATGATTTGGACCCTTGTAGTTAAGTGTTACTGATTTTACCGGTCATATAGTCACCAGGAATTTAACAGTAAATAGCAGCCTGGAGGCAAATTAGTTTATAAATTTATTCATTTAAACTATATGAATAGTTAACTGGTAGCATACAGTTCATGGTTTGTGTGAAACTACCATTAGCTCATTTTCAACATCTCCATGGGCACGCTGCTTGTGATTTCTCCTCAAGTGTTTGGAAACAGCCTCTAACTAGGAAGAAAACTACTTCTAATCAAGCAACATAAAATGTACAGATCTGAGTTTCACAGCAAAATTGGGGTTAGGTTAAGGACAAGTGGTTGCCTAACAATTAAAAACAAAACAAAACAAAAACAAAACCATCTTCAACAAAAGAAGGTAGTGCAGTGCACCTTAAGTTTTGCAACTTGCTAAACACGCTCTGTCTGATCTGGCTCTTAGCCTCCATACATGTGTTGTAGCTGCCTGAGAGAGGGTTTTACATAGACGACACAACACAGTGCAGACAATACAAATCAATAGCAAACATGTTGTATGATTCTCAGCTTTCTTGACACCATCTAAACTGTTCCGACCAACTAAGCATATTAACACAAGCACAAATTAACAAATAGTGCAGATACACAATGTACTGAGTAGATCATCATGTACAGGTAACAACATAGATCTACTACACAAATGTACTTTTCCCACATATTTCATACTGTTATATTTGTATATGTGAAGGCACTGTCCATACTGTCTTTCCCACTTACTGGTTCCTTATATCATAAATGGACAAGACTAACCTTTACACAAAAACTATTGCCACTTTTAATTTAGATATTTCTGGTCTGATCGTTGCATTTGTATCGATTCTGCAGCCAGGCTTTGAAAATATTACCAGCAGTCAGAATCCAAACACTGATGGATATCTGCTTTGGCTGCTAAAGCTGCATTTTGGCAGGAAACCAAACCATCACTTGCACGTTCAATCGCTCACTTCCTCAAGTCATCTTGTAAAAACAAACCCTTTGACAATAAAGTATGGAAAAATCAAGCTTTTCCAATCGTTCAATTTCTCTGGGTGACCCTGGCATTGTTGTTGAAACCAACACACTCCAGTGCACTTTAAGCAAACCCTCACTGTGGACGGGTTACCATGGCAAAGGCACTTGGCTGAACATTGTGGCCTATTTTAACAAACTTTGAACTAATAGTTGAGCTCATCTCTACGTAAGAATTAAAACTCTTTGAAAAAAAAAAAAAAAAATCCTTTTATAGAGACCACTTAATATACAGGAGGTGAGACTGTGTGCTGTTTTTTTTCTGAAGATCTGAGGTTCTACCCAGAACCATTTGCTTCTGAAGAACCCTTTTTGAAGTAAGGGTTTGTCAAGGGTTCTTTGAATATAAAAAAGGTTATTGGTAGAACCCCCTGGGTGGCATCTAAATAAAACCTTTAGGATGTAAAAGAGTTTTCAGTAGAACCCCCTGCATGGGTTCTATATAAATCCCATGGAAAATAAAAGGATTCTCAGCAGAACCCCCTCAGTGGATTTCAGGCAAAACCTGTGGAATATAAAAGGGGTCTTGATAGAACCACCTGGGTGGGCTGTAGATAAAACCCTTGGAATATAAAAAAAGGTTCTTGGTAGAACACCCTGGCTGAGATCTAAATAAAAGGCTTGGAATGTAAAAGGGTGCTCAGTAGAACCCCCTGGGTGTATGGAAGGCAAAACCTTTGGAATATAAAAGGGCCCTTGGTAGAACGCGCTGGGTGGGTTCTAGGTTAATACTTGCAAGTTGAGGGGTTTTTGGTAGAACCCCCTGGGTAGGTTCTTGTGATCAACCTTTGAAGGTGGAAAAGTTCTGGATAGAATCCCGAGAAAAGGGTCCCGATGGAACCATTACACTATAGAAGTGTTCTCTGTAGAGCCTGTTATAAGGGGTTCGGGGTCAAACCTTTCACAGAGGGTTCTGGGTATACTCCATCATGTTGGGGTAGAACTCTCTTAAATAGTTCCATTTGGAACCTTTATGAAAGGTTCCACCAGGAACCAAAAAGGGTTCTCCTATAGGTATAAGCCACAGAACCCTTTATGGTTCAGCACCTTAATTTCTATAAGTGTGCTGTGTGTAACTTGATAATCCAACTTTTAAAGAACTAATGCTCACTACAAGCATATTTTCACTTTGGCCGTGCTAATACTCACATGAATCATGTCCAAAATCTCAACTGTAACAGTTCAAACATTTTTGTATTTTTGTCACAAATTAGTGACTATTCCACCCTGTTTCCATTTCTGTCAACAGGCTACCTGGTTTGTGACACAAAACATGAAAAAATATGCTGTAGTGTCTTTGAAATAGAGGGCAAGAATCAAAATGGAAGGAAACAGCACACTTTCAAGGTTGTTTCTTTGCTTTCCTGCTCTGCTGGCTAGTTTACAGTCTTTGCCAAGCGTGCCAGCAGGACTTCCCGACCTCACTCTCTTAAAAATACTGCAAAAATGAGCAAAGCATGTTTCTACCAACTGTTCCAGCTGCTGCAGGGTCAACAACAGGTTAAAGTGGAGCGTAAAGGGCTTGTCATACAATAAAAATGCAACAATACGGCAGGAAATCGGCTTGGACAAAGTGATTGACTCTCCCTTCTGCCCTTGAGCAAGGAATGTAACCCTCATTTGCTCCACTGGGATCATCCAGCAGCAGCCAGCAGTAGGAGACTGTGGTTGCACTGGGCAGCTGCCAGGAAGGAGTGTGTGGAGCTGTATTAATGTGAAGCAGAGCATTGATGAAAATGTAGTAAACATTTCTCAAACTAGGGGAAGCAGATTTAGCCCAGGGCACAAAAAAGAAAAAGCTGTCAATCCTTTTAAACATTTTCAATCATCTTTATCAGCCTTATAGTCTCAGAGAGAGACAATAAAATACAATTTGTTAAAAAGACAGTTCAGATTATTTGATGTAGGGGGTGTATGAGGTGCTTTTGAATAGTCAGTGTATTAAATGGTGGTTGGCAAGCCCCCAGTTTGGAGACACAGAGAGGAACACCAGCATAGAAGCTAAGCAACGATCTCTCCAAACAAACCAAACTTCATAGACAAAAACAGTAATTTTACATTGCAGAAAATGGGAGTTGCTGGTCTAACCCAGTCTTGATCTGTTACTTTCTTTGGATTATTGTGTGACTTTTGTGTTTTAAAAGGATAGTTCGGATTCACTGAAGTCACACAATAATACAAACAAAACTAACCGACTGAAGCAATGATGGACCAGCGAGTCCTGAGTCCTGCAAGGTAAAATTACTAAATTTGCCTCTGGAGTTTGGTTGGTGTACAGAGCGCGATATTTAGCTATATAATGGCAGTTTCCCACCAGAAAAGGCTGTCTGACAGCACAGTAAAGTGGTTAAAAATGTCTGAATACAGTGTACACTTAAGCTAATATAGATTTTTTGTAGGTGGGTATTTTATGGGGTTAAATATATTTTGTTGCTGACCCTGTCCACTGCAGTTCATTACTTAGCTTCCGTGCTGCTGGTCCTCTCTGCTTCTCCAAGCTGGGGGTGTGCTGACTTGCCATCTACTGTAGGTAATACACTGACTGTGGATAAGTATCTCATACAACCCTCCATAAAAAATAATCCAAACTATCCCTTTAAGTCTGGACAGTGCCTTTATTGATTTTTGTTATTGCATCTCTTGAACGATCCCTGATGCTACTGATGTGCTCGTTTTGATCCCTGTTGAAATATCAGTTCTGCACTGCATACTAATAATGCCAAAAAATAACCGATATGCTGCACATATATGCTTATGGAAAACACAGAGATAACACAAGCACACAGTAGCTGTTTCTGACAAGCACATTTAAATATGTAATATGCATTTTTGTCAGCTTGTTATGATGTTAGCCATATTGACTTTGTATATTTTATGTAATATATTTGGCTGCCTTGACTGTTGACAGATGGCAAAATTGAAGTGTTTATAATGGTATTTCAAAGGGAGATGTATGTTTATTTGGGAAATATATAATTCAAACATTACTGTACTTTGATTCACAAAAGTGGGGCTTTTTTTAATTTCAACAGCCTCCTATGGGAAACTTAGATTTTTGTTGCCAAAACAAGTTTAAAAAAAATCAATATTTTGTGTTTATCTAAGGGGCAACAAATTAATATTTCAAAGCATCACTTTCAGTCTGCTATTTTTAATTTTTATGTTTGAGTAATACACAGATCAATAAATTCAGTGAGCTGGTTTGGGAGGCTCAGGAGGTCAGAGTCCCAGTTTAGACTGCCGGCTCCTGAACTTTAACGGGCCCCACTGGAGGAGTCTCAGCCTGAAAAACACAGTCACTTGTTTAACACAACACCATTAATAAATAATTCTCAGCAGAGCCGTAGTTGTATCAACCATAACTATTTAATATGAAGCTATTTTCAAATGAAATGCAAATTTTAAACATTAGCCTTTTGTGAGAAAATAAAAAACCCTACAGCAGAATGATGATTGTGTTTGTCCTTTTAATGACTCTGTATGCTCTGCTAACAAAAGCACACCGTACACAGCTGCTCTACACAAAGCCACAAGCCTCACAACTGGCACAAACACCCGATAAAACACAAAACATACAAGAAATGAGATATTTTGATTGAACCACTGGGATAGAACAGCAGGCAACCAACCAGGACTATACTCAGAATATTCACCGTATTGACGTCACATGCAAAAAGTGCTTTGCAGTGAGTGTTACATCTGTCTGTCTTTAAGAGGATATAGCTGACTCGATTTTAAAGATAGAGTGGAGATACTGGCATCTTATGATGCTAGATGACCTAAGGCATCCATTCAAATCATGTCATGCTCCACCCCATTTTCAAAGAGGTCTTTTGACCTCTGTCCTCAAGATATCTGAATGAAAATGGATTCTGGTGGTTGATCTCATGCAGTTTTGTACAAAAATCATACAGCGTTTTCTATCCAGTATAAGTGCGTTATTTTCTCCTATTCTAAACACAGTGTATTCAAATATTTCTGCAAACTGGGATCGTTAAACAGTATTGGAATTGCTTTAATCGGGTATGACTGGAAAGCTGAGACTCTTGTGGATTCAATGAGTCCAATTGTATTCATGTGTGATGATGTTAGTCCCCATCCAAACCATTTCACTGCAGTGAGAACATTTTTTGATAACTGAACAGGATAGTGGTTATTTGTTGGAATTAAATTCAGTTAATGGGGATGAATCTAATCAGATCTGCGCCAAAATGTCTGAACAGCCACAACTTCCACTGGGACATGCAGTTTCCGACCTACAAATAGGCAGCAGCAAGTGTGAATTTCAAAATTTTGGCTTTTATGAGTTTCTTAAAAAACATCTATTTTTATTTCTACATTGCTCCCGATCCAGAAATTTAGTGCTAACTTAAAAAAGAACATGTTTTTGAAAAGGAAAAGACCTGATGAGCAAGACCAACCAACCAACTTGCAAGTGTGATGCAGCATACATAAAGCATTGATTTACCTCTGCACGTAAGAGTAGCCATGAGTGTTCCAAATGCTTTCAGTTCCCTCTCACATTAGTGTTTAATACCATCACTGGTGTCATCGTCCTGTTTTGGATAATTACTTAAGTCACAAATGTCTCAAACTGTCTCACAAAAGGATGTAAAAGAAAATGAGATGAATTGGTGAGTCACAAATGCATTTCTGTTAAATGCAACACTAACAAAAACACTAAAAAGTGACAAAATTGGCTTGGAAAATAATATCCTGACCTCAGCTAGAACAAAACTGCAAAGACCTGAATTTCCCTTATGACTTTGTTAACCAAAATTGTATGCTCACATAACACCATATGACAAGAGTGATCATTAATCAGATGCTCATTTGATCAGACCACAGCAATCAGTTCACACAGTATTGGTTCTTTGATCTACAATGCCAACACTCTGAGGTGAATATCCAGAAAATCCAAAATAATAAAATTCCTTGTATTACATTCTCCTCGCATGTTTCATGCTCCAGTTTAAATAACCCGCAGTTCACCACGGCTTCATTCTTTCAGCACTGACGCTGCGCCACATGATTAGCCGTTAGCTCCTTGGCTATCCTTGCACAGCGTCATGCAATTTACTGATTGTTAAGTATGAAATTTTATTTTATTCTAAGTTATAAAAATACACAAGTTATGGAGTTTTTTTAGCCTCAGGAGTCGTATTCATGCTCCGTAATGTTCAGTGTGACCACCTCATGATGTGTCGCTGCCATCACTATACCTCTGTGCACACACTGTTGTTCTGAATAAATACATAGTTTCAGTATAGTCTGCTGGCCGTTCTGTCTCATAAACTTCACAGTATTGTATTGTGATCTGTTGTTTGAAATCTGTCTATATCTTGTTTTTATACTCTTAATTTATCAGTATGCAGTTACCTCTCAAAAGGATAGAAACAGACGTATCAAACGACTTTATAGCTACTGTATGTCCCTCCCTCCCACCTCATAATCCCAGCAAATAATTATAAAATAAATACAGAGAGAACAATTATAAGTAACAGAAAAGATGGGAAAAAGCAAATAATAAAATAAGTAAGTTAAAAGAACAACAAATAAAGTAAAATAAAATGTGAGTAAAACAGAATGGGTTTGGCTCAGGGAATGCTTTAATATTCAAATACAATATTTACCTTCTTCCATCTCACATCAAACAGTTTAGTTAGATTCCTAATCCTGTGATTTATTTGATCTGTTTTATAGAGTTTGTCAATTGTCTTCTTGCATTTGCTTAATGGTGGAGCCTCTGATTTCAACCAGTTTTAAAAATTATTTCTAAATATCTGAAAAGATTTTTATTTTTTATTAAATTGTTGAGAAAGTAGCTGTGGTGTTCTACCCGGTAATATTTACACGGGGTCCAAATAGAGTGTGCAGTGAAAATGTTCTTTTCTTATTTCAGACCAATAATCCTGCAAAACCGGACAGAAAAATAATATACTGGTGTGTTGTAGTGATCTGTCTATATCAGAGCCATAGTCAAAGTTCAGTTCATCTATGTTTTTTCTTTATCCGCTGAGTTCTGAGCACGCTTCGAATTTTGACAGTTTAATGCAGACCTTGTACTTTCTGTTACAGCAGCGTCAAGGACAAGGGGAAAAGAGTAATAAAATTCAGCAAAAATTCAACAAACCTTGTTTTCTAACAGACTCTGTACACCATCCTTGCTCTGAAGTAAACACAGTCGTTTTCATTTTTCGCCTCTTTTTTTCACAGCGTGTCTGCTCCAATTTTCTAGCATTTAAAACTGATCAAAATAAGCCTTGTGTCAGTAACAGCACTGTATTCTGAGAGAAGCTAGGGTCATGAACTAGGGTCATGAACACTGTGTAAAAAGCATTCATATGGTCTAAAAGCTCTGCAATAAAAGAAAAAGGATTAACTTGCTTAAATTGTGAAATTCATTAGGGTAAAAAATGACAAAAGACAGAATATTGCATTGCAAATCAAGTGTTGTAAAACGGTTAATAACTTTGTACTCCTACTAAAGTCATTAAGAATAACATGCCATAAAACTCCTCTTGAAACACTCATTATCAGTAGAACCGCCACAAATACAGATGGCCCTGCAACTATAAATGAAGCTACAATTAACCGCAATTAAGATTCCTTCAATAAAACCTTCATCGACAGAGAAGAGGGGAGTCGAGGTGACGCCATTTTACTGTCGAGTCAATACGTGCCCTTATAGGTTATGTTGTGTGTCTGTGTAAGTGATCTCAGAGGAGCAGGTATAGGGACCAGGAGAGAAGTTGCCTGTCTGACGTACAACACACCGGGGAGCCGTCAAATGAAGCACATGTGTGGTAATGTCTTTGCGCGTCTCAAAGCATTCAGGACGACAGACAAAACATGTCTCTCTGCTGTAGTGCTTTTGTGTTTGGGACCGTAAAAAGTGCGTGCACGTCCGCGAGCACGCCTGTGATTAATTGACGAGACTACAGAGCAATAAAACGCTAATGAATGTGCTCTCATAGTTTAGCTCGACAGTCTGGCATCGCCACAGTCTCAGAGGGAGCGTTAGGTTTATGACTCAGGCCCTGCCCACCCTGCACATCCCCCATCAGGAGATGTGGGTCCATGGGAACAGAGGTAAGAGCTAAGCACCTTTTTAAATTAAATTGAGCAACAGACAGACAGTGATGTGAAACATCTGACAAAATGCTACTGTAGATCATTTTTTGAAAGCAACAGGTAGCTCACAGGTTGACAGCATGATTACAGTCTTGCTTGATTCTCGGCATGATGACATGTTGCAAACGTCAGATAGTGGATATTTCTAAAGCTGGTAAATACTATTACAAATACTACTTATCAAATTGAACCTCCAGCCCTTGCGTAATTTCTGGAGATGCCTCTCGTTCTGCTCTGATGTGCCAAAGTAGTAGTGTAAAAAGCAACAAAGTCCACGTATGGAGGAGACAGGGTGGATGGATGGCTCAAACTAACACAGGACTTCCACCTAGAAGACTGGGGTTTGTCTTCTGTGTGAGATCAAGTGTGAACTTATGTAACAAAATTAAACCTAACTAACCCAAACCATGTTTCCCCAAAACCTAACCGAGTTTCCTAAACCTAACCACATAGTTTTTGTGCTTTTATTCTGAAAAGTCTACTCACATGTTGCATGTTTTATTAACCCAAACTTGACCGTGGAGTCCTGCACATGCAAAACTGACACTAGAGGGACACATACAGCTTCATAGTTTGAAGGATAAAGAGCCACTAAACAAACTGGCATATCTGACGAGTTGGGAGGAAGAACACTTTGGAATATCATGTGTTAAAATGCCCCAAAACATCTTACTTCATTCTTACTTATCCCTTTCACTTGTCTGTTTGTTTTGACATCTTAGGGTTGATTTTAAGGTTTTATGGATTTTTTAAAGGAACTCCATGGTCTGGCTTCAGAAAAAACAAAAACAAAAAACATGGTGGTTTTTCAGCCACCTTGGCTAAAGAGTAGCGAATAGTGAATGGTGCTTTTGCTGTCTGGATACAGCCTGAGGAACTTTGTTTTTTCTAAATCACCATCTTCTTTTAAACCACCTCTTAAAACCCCATTTGGATATTTATATCTTGCGATGTTTTTTTTTGTATTTTATTTGTGTTTTTTATGTGGATTAAAGGACCAGTCTGTAGCTTTCTGTGGCACCTAGCAGAGAGTTTGCAGATTACAGATACATTGCCTCACCCTCCCCTTCCTAGCACATAGGAAAACCTTTATTGGCTGTAGAAACTGTTTGGTTTGTCTGTTCTGGTCTACGGTAGAAACGTGGAAGAGGACCCCTCTGTAGATACAAATGGCTCATTGTAAGGTAACAAAACAGATCCTGTAGTAGATCCCTGTAAATCTCACACACTGGACCTTTAAGCTAAATAAGTTTCAGTCAAATAGCAGTAAGCCATACAACTTGATGACAGTAAAGATACACTTTTTAGTCTGTTAAAATGGCATTAAGTTTGTACAAAGTCAACACTAGGTTCAGTCCAAAACTGACCCATCAAATTTGCATAGTGTACACATTATCTCACCATATTCTCTCGCCTTTCTACAAATTTCTACAAATAAGTCACTTCAAAATAAAATAAATGTCAAAATCTGAGAACTGATTATGCAGAGTGGTTGTTTATATTGATATTTATGGTAGTGTGCACCAAATGAACACAATCATCATCTAAACATCAGTCAAAACCAAAAAAAGGCGTTTTATTCTACATTAGCTGCATTTCACCAGTGATCAATGTGTATTTCCTCAAATCCTGACAAAGTAGAGCAGACACATGACAAATCTCATGCGAAATCCCTCAACAAAGATTAGCTAAATGTTTGACTGACAAATACAAAGCGTCTAATAGTTTTTTCTCCTTTTTTTGCAGATTTATAGTTCTGAGGCTTAGCGGGTGCTGCTGGGTTTACAGCTCAGCCTGCGCTTTATACCCCCACCCTACTGGGACATGTGGGGCCTGGGCAACAGAAGAAGAAATCAAACATCCCTTTGATGAGAGTTTGGCTGCAGAGTGAAAAAGGCGTTTGTGTGTGTGTGTGTGCATGTGTGTGTGTTTATGGATATAAATACATCAGAAAGCGCTGAAGTGGAGCACAAAGGGCACAAACACCCACATTTACTCGCACCGAAAACTGGTAGAAATGACACAACAAAATATATGATGATTAGAGGGATTAGGGATGAGGAGGGGAGGGGAGGACAGACGGGAGAGGAGGACATATGTTGAGTGGGTGGACAAGCAGGGAAGGCAGGGAAGGGGGTACGACTGGCAAAAATCACACGCGCACAAATGCACATGCAAGTCTCTCTGCCATCTGCAGCGCTCGCCACCTTGCCAGTCGTTCTGTCCAATCAAACCTCACCAACCCTCTTTCTCTTTTTCTCTGTTTCCCCACATTTCTGACGCACTAGTCCTCTCTGTGTCCTGCTCTCACATGTCTCTGTCTCCTGCCTCCAGTAAGAATAACCGAGCAGCACTCTGCGTGCCTGCGTGTGCCCATACTGTATGTGTGCACTCTCAGAAATAAAAGTGCTAACTACAACCACATAGGGTTCTTTGGCTTCTCCTTATAGGGGAACCCTTTTTGGTATATAAAGGTTGGGCTTGGAACCACTTCATAAAGTTCAACCCAGAACCCATCATAAAGGGTTATAACTAGAACCATCTAGTTTCACTCAGAACACACTTCTATGATATAATGGTTCCACCCAGAAGAACTCCTGCATGGGGTTCTATAAAGAACCTTTTTATATTCCAAGGGTTTTATCTAGAACCCACTAAGGGGGTTCTAATGAGAGCCTTTTTTTATATATCTCATGGGCTTTATCTAGAACACCTTAAGGAAGAACCTTTTTATATTTCAAGGGTTTTATTCCCAGGACACCATCAGGGGGTTCTACCGTGAAATCTTCTTGTACTCCAAGTATTTCATGTAGAACACATACAGGGGTTCTACCGAGAACATTATTATATTTCAAGCGTTTTATCTAGAACACAAAGAAGGGGTTCTGCAGATAACCTTTTTATATTCCAAAGGTTTTATCTAGAACCCATCCTGGGGTTTCTACCGAGAACACTTTTATATTATGTTACAAAAATGCTTGATGAACCCTTGATGAAAAAAGGATCTCAAATATCCTTGAAGAACTTTTTCTTCTAAAAAAGTTTTTTTTTTGGAAGAAAAGGGTTCTTAATGGAACCCTTGACAAACCTAAAAAGCGTTCTTCAGAAGCAAATGGTTCTGAGTAGAACCTCAGTCCTTCATGCCGAACCCCTGTGGAACCCTTATTTCTCTGAGTGTTTGAGACAATCTGTCTGTGTTTGCATGCATGCCTGAGTGTGTGTCTATGTGTGTGTGTGTTTCTCCTCAGTGTGCAGGGACCTCTCATGGCTACCATGAGCTAATGAGCTCCATTTAAATCCAGCCCCTCTGATCCTTCCTCTCGCCCAGTTTCTCTGCCCCTGGGGCCGTTCCCTGCTCTGGCCTGGAAACTGTGGCGCGGCAGCGGCCATTTTGGCTCATTAGGAACAAGCTGCTGAACCAACACGCATGTCTTCGTGAATCAGTATCAGACTAATGGATGACTGGTGTACTGGTGTGTGTACCAATGTGTGTTTGCGTATGTGTTCAAGCGTATGACTAAATATTTGTGTGTAGATATGTGTATGTGTGTGTGTGTGTGTCTTAGGATTCATGATTCTGTGTGTACTCGTGTGTGTGTGTGTCTGAGGATTCACGATTCTGTGTGTACTTGTGTGTGTGTGTGTGTGTGTG
Organism: Lutjanus campechanus; assembly: GCA_027495735.1. Taxonomy (NCBI): domain Eukaryota; kingdom Metazoa; phylum Chordata; class Actinopteri; order Lutjaniformes; family Lutjanidae; genus Lutjanus; species Lutjanus campechanus. The sequence goes on along the minus strand of JAJHUR010075121.1, from coordinate 13 downwards.
CTGTCTCTTTTCC